>WBMZ01014518.1:0-232366 GCA_013400975.1 Atrichornis clamosus
AACAAACGCAAATCTTTAATGAGGAGTTTCTACTAGTTAGCTCTGCTAGTTAGCAATTTTGTATTGAGAACAGCTTGGTTACTCAGTGAATAAAAGTGGTTCTGACTCTGAATAAAGATTTTCATTTCAGCTCTATGGCTTAATTTTGCTCTCCTTGCTACTACTAAGGCATTCTTCATCCTGCTAGTAGTCTCACTGAACATTACTCATATCTTCGTGTTCACATCTAAAGGTAAAACTGACTCTACATAAAAGTTCATAAACAGAGAATGATCTATTTACCCCATACCCTGAAAGCTATATGATCCAGTTCAAAAGTATCTGCTATTAATTGAAAACAAAGAGTAGATTCTTTTCTATAATCTGAACTGCTTTGGTGTTTTTAAATCTGAAATACTAATTTTACAATTGTGTAAGGTAATACAAGTTCCAGTCTTCCATTCTATATTGACAAAAACTTTATAGGTATTGCAATAGTCCACCAAAATTTATTCCTGAACGCTTTAAAAAAACCCCAAAGCTACTGAGAGGAAATGCAGAGATAAATGAGAAAATGCAGCCCAGATTAGTTTCCAGATCCATTTAAGACCCAGGAAAAGATATATTATTCTGTATGAAATTTTTACAAATTCATTTACAATTAATAAAAATTGGAAATTAAAGGAAATTGCCTGTAAGTTTTTACATTAAAAAACTCCACCAAAATTAGAAAGGACGTAAAAATCTCAGCAGTAGAATCATACAATCTAAATATTCTCAAGACAATTTGACATTAGGATATGATTCAGCACACTTAGCTAACTGTAATGCATTGCACAATTAATATGTCTTTATAATACATACTGTATTGAAGAACTTAGTTTTTAATGGAGTTTCTTTGAATAAAATAGTAATTCTTCAGGAAATCTTATTTTTATATTGGAATTTAATTTTAAATTAAAATCAAATATTAACTAAATAAAATTTTAAAAATAATAACAATTAGTCTTTAAATCTAAGTTCTTTTATATAATTATTTATACATTTATGTGTTTCTATATCTATATTTAAAAATGTAATTTCAGATCCACAAATTAAATAAGCAAAAGTAGTATTTAATCACTAAGTCAACAGGTTGACATTTTACCAGTATCCAAATAGATTATTTGAATTTTTGCACATTTGTTGTTTTCTCATCATACTCTTCCCAGAATTGAGTCAGTTCCTAAATGTATTCATTGAGTTTTGTTGTATTTGATATGTCATTGATTCCTCCCTCACTGTAAAATGAAAATAGAATTTTTTCACTTTTTGAGTTTCATCATATTTTATTGGACAGGATTATACACCACATGCTTTCAAGCCTGTGAAATAATTATTTTTCTGATTTAGCTCCTAAACACACAGGAAATGAATCCTTTATCACTGCACTTTATCAGCTTCAAGACAGTGCCTCTTTCAGACTGCCTCACAAACCATCAGCTTTAAAAGCATGAAAGATTTATAGGTCCAGACTTAGGAATAATTTTTTCCTCTCCCTCGAGGTGTGCAGGGTCTACAGTCAAGATTCAACTCTTGTATAAATAATTGCAGAGCTGTTTACCAATCCTTTATGGCTTTGGGTATAAAAATGTGCATTTATTCCTTGTTCCAATAGGGTTGGGAGAAGTGCTGCCTCACACAAGCCTGGCAAAAGCTCGGTTATGAGGAAAACCATGCTGCCTCATGTGTTCTACACAGAGATGATAATTACCCATAAACTAGAACTCTGGCTGTGTTTTACAAGACTTTCAGTTGTGTTGCACAACCTCTTAATTATGCCCTTGGAGATACTGTCTTCAGTTCTCCTGTCCTTATCAAAACCAAATTTTTCACATGATGTGTCACTCCTATGTCCTCAAATGCTGTTTTTTTACATCTGGATTTTATAGCTTTGAATTTTTTCCTTTTCCTCATCTGACATTTTTGTGTTTAACTGTTGTGAAAACCACGCCTCTTTGTAGCAGTTGTTACTAGGGAGGAAAGTGTTTGTCTTGTGTTGGCTTTCTTAGTAGAACCTGAAAGACTATCTAGGTGGCTGGGAGAGTTTGCTGTACGCCACAGCTTTTTCCGTGGCATGAATCCACATTGGACTATCAGCATGTGATAATCCCAGCTACTCTGGTCAACCAGTTGAGAGTTTGTAACAAGGAATTGAGGAGCAGCAGCTTCTTGAACTACCTCTGGCTGACAGGTCATTTGAATCCAGCCAGACATACTGCCCTCAGCAGTGAGTTCAGCTGTTCGGTTTTATATTGGCCCTGCAATACATCAAAAACTTTGCATGGCCAGACACACATTTTAGTGAAGCACATGAAAAACATGGCTGGTCACAGTACAAATTTCTGATCCCCATCAGCTACATGCCATTCTGTGAGGTTTTTCAACCTAAATCTGCAAGCATGTTTCCCTTGCACACCTGTGGTGTGCCAAAATGTTGTCGTAGGCTGTAAACGGTTACATACTTTCAGACAAACCATAATTTTCTCTTAACATCATGCAATCACTAATTAACTTCCTTTGCTTAGCCTTTTAATTCAAGTACAAGTTTGCTTTTGATTCATGTTTAACTAGAAAAGATCACAAAAATTGTGCAGGCTTCTTATTTAGCTCTCTCTTTCACTTGGGCCAGTTAAATAAAATTTGTCACGTGACAACAGAAGTGTCATTCTGATCAGTTATGCTCAGCCTCAATAGATGTCTCACGAGAGCCCTTGCATGTGGTGGACAAACATGTTTGTGGTCAACTCCTTCAATAGGTGCAGTGGTGAATGCTAAAGCAGCTCTTAAAAGGCTATATTATGCTATTAATATTTTCTGTAATTATAATTTCTGTGCGTTAAACAAAACAATGGAACTATAGCAAAGCTTTGTTGCTTTTCACTAAGTTTGCTTTGGAATAAAAACTTGTTTTCTTGTGTCTCATTTCAGACAGGCTCTGGACTAAAAAAATTTTCTTATCATATAAGAAATTCACTCTATGACTGCACATCTACAGTGCAAAAATGTTATGACTTTTAGTTTTCAAAAAAAAGCACTAAAACAACATTCTTGTTTCTATCAGTGAAGACAGTTTCATTAAAATTAAATCTTTGCCAGAGGTGAATGAGGCAAAATATAATTGACAGAGGACATTCAGAAATGTGCTTTAGTAAATCAAAGTTTCTTTCTGCAGTTTGAACACAATAAAAAAAAAGTATTATCTTTTAACTAAGTGTAGAGGAAGGATATAATGTTGGTTTTCATCATGAAATCAATACAAATCTGGTTAGAGGGGAAATTATTAAGAGCAATAACGGGAGAGATGAAGTAATGGAAATTTCCCCTTAGATTTTTATGAATGTTTATTTTAAAACCAGACCAGTTACACTGGGAGATGTATTCATTGACAGATAAATTATGGACATAACACATAAATTGCATATCAGGTTGGACATCAGCTTCCTAAATCTAATCACAAGAAGTTAGACTATGTCTTTTCTTACGTTGCTGGGGCCATAACAGCATCGGTACAATCTTTTTCCAGTGAACCATTACTGAAGATTGCATATTTTATAGCAACCACATTCTTAACAATGACAGCTAGATAATCTCCATTGTGTATGTTCACGCATATGTATTGATGGAGGAACTAGTCCATACCTGCTGTAAGTTTTCAGAAATCTACTACATTGTTGCTAGCATCTGTTTCTGTTGTAAATAAACATTGAAAAAAAATTTCTATGCTCCTTTCTCCAATTTCCTTGTCTGTGTATTCTTACTCTGAATGGCTTCTTTTAACAAACCTGATAAATGTTCTAGGCAGCTAACTGGGAAATGTTAATCAAGGGTTTCACTTAACAAGGAGCTGCAAATTATCCAACTTGTTAAGTTTTCTGATAGCCATCTTTCGAATTTAATTATTGGCACTGTTTTTTATCCAACACTCAAAGACAATGATTTGACTATTTTATAAATTGCATTATCAAGGATTTTGCATCACTGTAATAAGTAATAATTCTGCCAAATTCTTACAGAACATCACTCTAGTGAGCTATTAACAAGCTCTTAGTAGTTATCATTCCAATACATCTGATAAGTATCATAACTCTTAATACAGAAAAATTATGCGAAGAAAGAAAAGCCCCATGGGCCTTGCTGCAGCCATGACAAGATTATGTTGGTAATGCATATGGAAACAGAGAATGTCTTCCCTCCCTTCCAGCTGTTTAAGCAAGTACTGCCTGTAGGACAGGTCATAAATATTATGTGAACACATGGGATGAAAGCTTCATGTATTCTTCTGCACATTTAAGTTATATGATTTAAATCAACAGAAAAAAAGGGCAGGCCTGGGGGCTTCATTTGCACAAGCTCTTGGAACACATTTATATATATCCCAGGCATTGAGCATATTGGGATTACAACCACATGAAAGTAATTTCAACTACTTTAGCTTCTTTCTTCCTCTAATCAACAAAAGGTAATTTTGCCCTGTGCTAGTAAGATCTTCAAAAAAACACCAGCCACTCACTTGTGTGCAAATATATATATATATATAGATAGATATAGATATAGATATAGATATAGATATATATACACACACATATATGGCTGACTCTACACTGAAAAGTGCACCTTCCTTACCCTGGTTGCAGTCCCTACCTTCTCCCGAGTAGTGCAGACAGGCTTTTGTCTGTTTTCCAAAGGCTTTGAGGGCCACGGGTGACTCTAGACCTTGTTCAGAACTCTTCTGAGAGGTTACAGCCCTCAGAAGTTGTAATTCTTTATATTGATTTACATTTACATTGTGTCTTCTTGTATGTATAGCATGAAATTAAGGATTTACTCAATTTCTTGCCATGGGTGGAACATAAGGTACTTCTACAGGCATATTTAGGAATTAAAGGCCTGCTGGACTTCTTTGGAGACCTGTGCAGGTCAGAACGAGACCCCTGCCACTGGCTCTTTGTCATTTGCATCTCTCATATTGCAAAAGGTCTCTTCTCAACAGTGACTAGACCAACACCTGGATTTGACCTGGAGGATAACAGTTGTTTCAATCCAAAAAGGGAGCCCAGGGTCTAAGAAATTCTTGTCAAATAGAACTGAATTCCATCTGTAAACCAAGTCTTTGGATAATGCAGGCCTTTGAATTGACATTTCTTTGGCTAGTTGACAGAGCTGGATGATGTTTTAAAAAATAAGATATCACAGTGATGTTAAAGAAGTGCTTTAAAAAATAAGCAGTAGTTGCCTTCAATTTGCTTGTTTTTCTAGAATAACGAACAACACCAGCTGTCTCTTTTTAGATGGTTGGTTTTTTATGCATTTAAAAAAAAACTGGTCTAAATTTATTACACCTATAAGATTTGCACTAAAATGTAACCTATTACAAGAAAAAGTACTAATAGCCATGAATTAAAAGAACACTAAATTCTAGTAAAATTTCTAAAATCTTATTAAAAATAATTCTTCTTGTTTCTATTGACATCCAAGTCATCTTCTTCAGACTGCATGTATGGTTATTTTATGTTTCTGATCTGTTTTGGTCCAAATTTTGCTACAAGAAAATTATGTTAGACAAATATTACCATATCACTGAAACAATGAATAGCTGAATAGTGTTTAGCAATTTTGGCTGGAAGCTTATTAATAGAGGAATAGGAGACTAAATAATGTTTTCTTAAAAGGAGTGATTTATTTCTCATGATCTGATTTTTTTTCATCAATGCTGTACAAAAAAAAAAAAGTGTACTGGAATATGACCTAAAAATAACATCCTAGCTCTGCCTTTTAAACTTTGAAAACCTCAATTAAAAAATCTAGTCATGGATGAACTTTTTAAATAGCAAAAGGAAGAAAATATTAAAAGTATTCATTGTCCATATGCAAACCTCTATAAATTTTTGATGTGTTAACCGTGTGCATCTGTCAAATTATTCGTGTACGATGTTCACAAAACCCCTCAAGATCTAACCTAAATGAGTTTTGACTCAAAAAAACTGAGTCATAAAATAAATTTCAGATATAACTGGAATTTACAAGTTAATCTACAGGACATAACTAGGTTAAACTGGACTCCTCAGAACCGTTTTTCCAAATGTCTTTCTATATACATCTGTAGACTGAAATAATTGTTACTTTTTTTTTTTAAGTCTTCTACTGTAGTTTTAACTCCAATTGTAAAACACTAACTTCTAAAAGTCAAAATATTTGTAAATATTTATGCTAGAAATGGAAATGTGACATACAAATGAACTCATCTTCTCCCTTTTATAGACCTTGAATAACTAATATCGCATTCCCTGATTCTTTACATTATGCCATTATACAGTAATTGTAAAGCTCTACAGAAACAGAACTCATTTTAAACTCCCATTCTACAAGCATGTACGTATCAAGATATCAACAAGAATGTTGGTGTTAAGCCATGGACGTTGTACAGAGAATGAACACAGGAGAATAACTTTTATAAATGATTTGCCAAAAAAAGTTTAACTATCTAACTTGGATCAACTATAGGACCAAATGGAACCATTGTTTCTTTACTTTTTTTAATTGAATCACACCATCAGAAGTACCTTTCCATAGTCTCTGCTAATGTTTTGACTGAGTCTTGCTGAAATTCCAGTACATCCACATTCTAAATATTTACTGTAGATTTAATAATTCTATTGCTATAATGACAGTTTTATAATTTTTTGTTTGTATCATATAGGGCTCCGAACTTTTACACTGAATTTTCAAAGAAAATATGTGGATTGGAAGAGGTGAACACCTACAGTACCCAAATCTGAACAACTCCTCACTTCAAAAGAAAGAATATGGGGGATATCTGAAACTCTCACAGCTGTCTAAAATTAATACATGAAGCAGGGGCCTGGAGTGGGGGTGAGATGGTACCTGCTGAAGAAAGGGAGATGTGTGGCTGGCAGACAACCCTGAATACAAGGCAATCTCTTGGGAAGAGGGTGTCTATTCAAATCATCACAGTAGGAAAGTGAATACAGCTCTCCCACAGGCTAGAGATAGCTGCTGAAATTCTGGGACAAGATGGGATTTGAGGCACTCCCACGACTTCATTGAATTTCTTCAGCTTGCTTACTTCTTTTACTGGTGTGTTGTTTTCAGCATTATTTTGATGTCTTTCGGTGGTACTGCATAGTTAGCTGGTTGTCTAATTGGATGTTGTGAAATCTGGGACATGGCTCAAACGCCGTGTCGTCCACATTGTGACACCTGATTCCAATTTACAGATTAGTCGAAAAACTGACTAAACTTTAACCTTTTATTCAGTGTTGGGTACACAGACTGTGATTTTTCAGAGCATCTCTTCATAAAAAAGAGACTCAATATCCTTGGAAATTCCCATGACACCAAGTGAATTTACCAGGAAACTGAAAAAGCCTGAAGAATCTACTTCTGCCATATGATGGGCTACTAATTTATGGAAAATGTGGGGTTTAGAGAAGTAGAATTTACATTTTATTGGAGACAAACTACTATTGAGCAGTCCCTTTTTCCAATTTTTTTCATTTGTATCTCAATACAGCTGCAATGAACTTAATTTCGTTTTCTTTCCTCTTAGTGGCTAGGAATATAATTATCCCTCAGAGAAAAGCTTTCAACCAAACCACATAAAAGCACTTCTGCTGCAACACTGGTGTCTATGAACCATTGTTTGAGTGTGTTAATGTGCTGCTGTAGCAATAGATAAGGATAGAAGTGTGTGGTCAGAGAGGCCAGAGTTGTTTATAAAGACTCTTTGGGGACTAAGAAACAATCTATTCTCTAATATAAATCATGAGCTGTTAAAGTGGAAAAAAAATCTCCTTTGCAGGAATGAAGAAATCACCAGACATCAATGGAATTACATTTGGTGCACTTATGCATTATTCAGTAGACAATAGAGAATGTAGTAATTGATTTTGGAGAGGATAAGATTTGTCCAGATGAATCTTTTAAAGACATCTAAAGTCTTTTTCACCCCATTAGTATCCCCAACAGCTAAGTGATGGCCAGAAAAAAAGCACTGAAATGAAATATGTTTAAAAATCCCTGACTAGGGATTAAGACATTCCTAACAATGCTAGTGTAGTGTTTTAAATGTTTTTCTACCAAAAATCAAACTTCCTTTCTATTTGTAAGTGTTCTGTTTAATCACAATTACCATAGGCATTTCAGACAAATCCAATTTGACTTGAATTTCATGGATGTTCAGAAAATACCTCTGCCCACAGACAGTGTCTGTAGCTTACTTGCCTTTTCTTTAGAAAAGGGGAGATTTCCAAAAGAAATCTCAATGTCTCTTTGCTTCTCTGTAATAATAATAATAATAAATCTTTTATCTATAAGGAAGTGTCTTTCTACAAGGTTTAATCAATAAGTATCAGGGACTAACCCTCAATTTTCTAGGCACATTTATCAAATTTGTATTTTTCTGTCATAATAAGATAATACAAGATTGAAATCCACTGTTAAACAAAGTACAGGAAAAGAAAAATCTACAAAAAAACTTACATTGAACTCTCTTTTGACATATAAGTACTGTAGACTATTAAACTTTTGAGCTATGGCAAAATGATTTCTTATTCCATTACTAGATCCTAGAGAAGCACTTCTTTTCTCCTGTGATTTCTCTTTTTATTATCAGATACTTGTTTCTTTTTCCAAACGTATTTAGTGTACAAGAAACAACCTCCAGGCATGGAGACACTGCACATAACTGAAACACCCTCTTCTTTGAACAGGGAAATATAGACACTGAAGTAGGGAGTTTACAAAGATGTAAAATCACAGAATCATCAAGGTTTGAATAGACTTTCAAGATACCTAGTTCAACCTACCATAATCAACTCTAAACCATAACCCCAAGTGCCACATCCAGACATCTCTTGAACTCTTCCAGGGGCAGTGACTCCACCATCTGGGCAATTCATTGCAGTACCTAACCACTCTTTCAGTGAAAAGTTTTTCCTAATATCTAATCTGAACCTCCTCTGGCACAACTTAAGGCCATTTCCTCTCATACTTCCACATGAGGCTTGGCAGAAGGGACTGAGCCCCACCTCACTACAACCTCCTGTCAGGTAGAAAGCAATGTAGAGACTGTAGAGATGCAGCAATCGTAGAGAGCAATGAGGACTCCTGAGAATCCTTTTCTCCAGATTCAAAGCAACCCTAGTTCGCTCCATTGCTCTTCAGAGGACATGTTTTCTAGACCCTTCACCAGCTCCACTGCCCTTCTCTGAACACACTCCAGCACCTCAATGTCCTTCCTATAGTGACAGGCCCAGAGCCGAACAGAGGATTCGAGGTGTGGCCTCACCAGTATCAAGTACAGCAGGACAATCACTGCCCGGTCCTGCTGGACACACTATTCTTGATATAGACCAGGTAGCCACTGGCCGTCTTGGCCACCTGAGCACACTGCTGGCTCATATCCGGCTGGCTCTCAACCAGCACCCTGAGTCCCCATTCCTTGACACTGCCAAGGCTGATATGTTTTATCTTCACTGCCTTTTTCCTGTCCTCAAGTCTCCTTCCAGATTTTCCCCAGCATTCTTGCTTCTGAGAATACAATTTTTGAAAACGAAGATTTGAGTGTTTTTTCCCTCTGTCTTTTTTGCCAAAAAGATCCACAGGCTTATGACACTGTCAACTTCATTTTCTCTAACTTTGTGAGATGAAAAATTGGCTTTTGTGAAGTTTCTGTGAGTATTCCCTTTTAGACTTGAAGGCCAATTCTCTTGCTGTTTGACACTACGTAACTGATATGTAGATAAATGTTTTGTAGATGAAACAGAAAGGCTTACTGGTTGAATTAGATAGGAACAGAGTGCTATACATTTGACTAAAGACTATTCAGGGTAATATTTTCTGGTGGAACTGCATCTTCTGTTATAGAACTAGTCAATTTCCCCAACAAGTCGTTGCCGTCTTGGCCTTTCTCATGCACTGTAAAAAACAGCTTTGTCATAAGAAACTGTTTAATCTTAGGTTATTTTATGTACTATATTAATATTAATCAATACATACATTTTTACAACTAAACTTGTGTTCCACTGTTCTCATCACATCCCGTTCTATTTTAAACAATGGTGGACAGAAAATATTGATCATGAAGCTGTAAGGTCAGATGACAAGGTTCTAGAAGAACCTGAGAGAAAGCAAATTTTTTTGCTGCTAACATTTTGACAACTATTGTTTACTGCTTGACATGTTATTTTATATTCTCTATACTTGAAGCAAGATTGCATGGTAGAAAGGATGTGATTTCACTAGTCACAATAAGTGTCACATTGGAATGGGAACAATTTTATATAACTATTTCCATGTTAAATAAGAAAATATACCCAACTTTTAATTCCAGAAACACTTGGGAAAATTTGGTTATTTAAATAATGTAGAGATATTGCAATCTGCCATGTAAATAATTTTCAAAAGAATTGCACTTGTGAACAGTCAATGAGTTTGTCCATGAAATGCAGTAATAGCTGCAGAGGACTGCGCACTATGAAGTATGTAGTGCTGTCTGTTGAACACCATGTATAATAAAAAAAGATTTAGCCTCAGGCTGGTACTGCACAATCATTATAGCTTTAACTTACATTATACACATAGTTTAATTATGCTAATATTGTCCATTAAACTCATATATTAAATTCAGATTATTAAAGTCATTAGCATCTTTAATAAAAACAGATAAAACTATGAAATGAATATGAAGCATAAAAGATAATGTTTACTTTCCCAAATGTTAACCTGCAAGCTGTATGAAATCTTTTTTTTTGCTTTTGATGTATAAAAATAGCATAAGAATTATATGTGCATTTAAAAATTTCAAGTTCTCTTAAAGACTTGTGGAAGAAGTCTAACTGTCCTGTGAATTTGCATATCTTAACTTAGTTTATGAATGTGCTGAATCAGGGCTTTTTACAGAGCTCTTCCTTCTTACTGTCTCAGTTCTCACTTTCTCTCTCTGTGTACTCCAAATAGACTAGTTTTACCATAGATGCAAAACTTTTGAACAGGGAATAAAAGCGAACAGAGAAACAAGACCACACTGAACATAAATACGTAGCACAAATCGATCAATACCAGCCCACTCTCTTGGAAATACTACTTATTTTTTGTCTGGTTTTCATCAGCTGTTCTTAACTTCTTCACAAGTACACTAATTACGGTAGGGGAATTGTTTAAAATTGGGCAGGGAAAGTTAAGATTTCATGTTAGATTTTGAACTGAAGGGCAATGTGGAGTTACAAGAAAATTGTACCTTTTGTTTCATAGCATTTAGAGGACAGAACTGGTAAGAAAGTCAAAGACAAAAGAAGAGCTAGGGCAAAGCAGAGATAAAATGAGCTAACAATAATTGTTCCTGACAACCATAGGTTGGCTGCTGTAATAGATGTTGTTTTTCAGCCCATCTCTAATTGTGATTGAGATTGAATTAATGTTCATTTTTCCTCTTTCAAACTAAATAACAAAATACCCTCAATAATTCGCATTCATTATTAAAGATGTTATATTTCCTTATAACATTTATGTTTCTGAAAAGCTTGATTTTAAATCTAAGAAATAAACGTAAGGCTGTGTCAATGGAAAATCATGTAGACAAGTAATGCAAATTTGAAACATATTTTAACTCCCACGAGTGCTCAAGACTCTACCTCCTGCTTATCGTGTCAACAAATACTGGAGGTGTTTCCAGCCTGCTATCTTTTCAAGCATGGATGTTCTTTTTAAGGCAGCACCTCACGGCATTATTCAATTTTTTTTAATTATGGTTCTTGACATATCTAGTGAACTCTGATGTGAGTACTCACTCCTTTCTTGCATTGAAGTCAACCTTTGGCATATCACTGATAGAAAAGATTTTTAAAAGTGAATAAAACTAATTCCAGAAAAGGAATGACATTAACAATATTAGAAATAGTACGCAAGGACAAGTTTAAGGTTACTAGGAAGTACTCATAATTAACCTGCTTTTCAACTCTGTTTCTCTCAGCATCCGAACAGCCTGTCTTAGCAAAGTGATGGATAACACAAGTGAAATGGCATTCCCTGAGATATCTGTGGTTTGCCTCCTTAAACCAACCAAAGCCTCTGGCCTTTGTCTTGTTTCCCTGGTCTGAACCAGCCTTGGAATCTCAGATGGCCCTTGCCAAGATGGACCAGTATGGACCTTCTCCTCTCCCTGGCTGCTTTGGTGGTGGAGCTACAGCACTGACGCACTTTCTCAGCAGCCACACCTCAAGAAATAGAGACCAAGCTCTCTGCAGTATACAGGCCTATGAGTCCCCTGTTCATCAAGTTTTGATAGTGACTCTTGAAAATTCTTATATAAGAGATTGAGGCTGCATAAATATTTAAATATTTATACTATAGTCTGAAATACCTTAAAAAAACCTTGCAGCAATAATACTTTCAAGACAAAATATCTTCAACAAATCCATAGAGGTTACATCTACCCTGAAATTTATAATAAAAGCTACATACCTTGTATCCTTTACTTATGTAGATGTTCCTCTTAACAGCACTTACAGAAGCAGTATGACAGTGTCCAACTTGAAGCTATCAGATCCTCAGTTGATGTAAATGATGAAGATCGATCCAGATCAAGACAGCCCTGTCATATTAACTTGCAGCTAGTGAAGATCTGGAAGTGTAAAACAACTCAGCAGGATACAAGTATCAAAGACAACAGAAAGGATCTAAGTCACTGGGGTGTGACAGCACCAGTCAAGGTTATTTCCATGTTCCTTGATTTCAAAGCACTTTGTGGTATACAGAAAAACAGAAATAATGAGCCTGGTTACCCTCACGCCTTGTAACTCGTGTATGTAGTGTACAAGCCAGCTCTCTCTTTCAGCTTTTCTCTGTGAACATGACAAAAACCCTGTTCTAGTCTCTTCATTCAGTCAATAGATGTTATAGCACTACTGTCTCCTTTGCTCTTCTTCTCTAGAATGCTGATTTGGTAGAGTTTGTGTGACACAGCACAACCAAATATTATATTTATTCCAATAGTGTCTCCTTTAGTACCCCGTCATATACAGTCTACAGATTTTCATGGATAATACCATGCTCATTCAAGTCAGGCATTTCTTTCAAGGGAATGGTTTTTACCACCTATGCAATTAAAAGTTAACAAAGATCAAAAGTTAACTAAGATCAAAAAATCTGACAAAGACCAGAGAGAGGAAAGTAGAAACTAGTCTATCCAGTTTCAAGCAATCCAAAATCTAATGTTTCATATCATTTCTGAGGTTTGTTTTCACCTGCTAAATTTTTAGAACTGAAGTAAAATTTAAATGAAGAAAACTCTCAAATTTAGGAAAAGAACTGTACATTTTGAGTCTGCTAGATGTGTTTTGGTTTCATCACAGTTGTTCAACTATATATTGTAAATTGGTAAAATGTTCCAGAGAACCTGAATCTTCTAAATAATTTTGTGACATTATTTTCCAACAGAAGGCAAGTAAAAGATTATATCCTGGTCTAAAAGGAAATTCTATTTATTCTTAACTTTCTATACATTGAGGTTACAGATCAAATATTTATTTCCACATACACCGATGTGAAAAATCTGCATGTGGAAAATTAACAAAGAAAACTTCTCAGGTTTTCTATATGCTTGCATAATTTCACTCTTCAAGCATGATTTTGTGAGGCTCATTTGAGCAGTGTAATGTTAGAACTAAAGCAGTGATGGGTCAGAGAGCAGCAAAAGGGAGGAGGCCAAACCTGGATGAGAGCAAGCAGTCACACATCTGGAGAGAGCTCGTAAGAAGTTAACGTCACATATCCTGTGTGCTAGACAGTGACTTGTACATATATTTTCATATGATCTTGTATATGGAATATATAAAAATGCTCAAATCAGAAAAGACCTCTAAGATCATTGTATCCAATCATTAACCTAACAGTGCCAAATCCACCATTAAACCATGGCCCTAAGTACTATATCCACATATCTCTTAAATACCTCCAGAATGTGTACATAACCCATCTCTCAATATAAGCTATTGTCAAATTGTCTTTACTGGTGTTTGTAATTGGTTCTTCCGCTGTTTTTGTGCAAAATAACCCAGTGCTTCGAATAAATACTCCTCTGTACTAAGTGGTAAGAACAACTGATTTCTCAGTGACTTGATCACTGTGTGCATGCAGGTATTTGAATGTGTAAAACTTTACATTAAATTTTTCATTTATTACTTCTGAATAGGAAAAGTGTTTAGATATGGTAAAGACAGCCATTTTAGAATGTTACTGAAGTGAAATATAGCATACTGAAATATTTGAACGCTCTGTGCAAGTCTCCCTTAAGATCAGTAATGTTTGAGAAAGTTCTCTTCTATTCCAGATGCTGCTTGCACGTAAGTGAATGCCCAGCTCAATTTTCTTTACAACTGCTACAGATGACAACTGTAGGGAGATAGAAATATTTTACAATCAAGACTTTTGGTGGTTTGGGCCTGGGGTTAGTGATGTTTGTACTTCTGGGGCCTGCGTTTACCTTCCTACTGCAAATGAGGTGCAAGTCATCTACTTTGATAAATGCACGTCTTCGTTACAAACATTGACTGACCTTTCTGTGTATGTCAGTGACAATAAGCAGGATTTTGCAACAAGCCTGTGAGAATGAAAACGACTTAAAGACACCCTTGTAAAGAATAAGATGAGCTTTCAATGGGGAAGGGAGGTAAGAGTTGAATTTCAGTGTGTAATCAGTAACTTCAAAGTCATTACTGACCTTTCTGAAAATCAGAAAAACAGAACTATATTGTTAATTTCAGGCTGCAAACAGCCTCAAAGGAAGTATTCTGGTTTATTCCATTGATAGCAATCCCAAATCACATCCTCTGAATTTTAATGCAGCTCAGGTTCTGGAAACAGGATCTGTAACAGTAATATAATTTTATTAATCAGGCTGTGTTTGGGTTGATAAACTTAAGTTTATAATTTACCTGTAATCAATCAGAGCTATATGTGGGGCCATTCAATTTTTCAACTAAGTCAGGCTACGTGAGGAAAACAGCTGTTTCAAAAGCCAAACTGACAGGGAGTGGACAAGAACAAATAAAGCCTGCATCAACCCTTTTTGCAGAACCCCTCCTCACACTCATGCTGCAGAAAGTCAGCAGGAACCCATAGCCCTACCTCTTACTGGTTTGTGACTCTCTCTGCTCCAAGAGCTTTAGTTCCAACTGCTGCTTAGTCAGGATGGAACTCTACAGAAAGCTGAAAGCAATCCCAACATATACTTTCCTTTTCTATTACATACTTTTCTCAGGAATAAAAAGTTTACTTTTATTTTACTGGCCTGAACCCCATGGCCCATACCCCCACTGTGGATCCCAGATCATACAAAGCTCAAGTCCTAATTTTTAGTGTCAAATCAAAGGCAGTTCTGTTCTTTCATATCCTTTAATGTTCTGATTTTCCCTGACTTTTACTCCCCATGCAGCTCAGCTCTTGGCATAAATGAAAATTCCACTTTAAAGAGCATAGAATTGGCAGACTGGCATGTAGATGAAGTTACAGATCTCAAGGACACTTTCAAGTTGCAAGAGGTGAATGAACACCCAGTAGATTATGAGTCAGAAAATGTCAGAATAATCATATTAGGATATTCCTATGGCTTACTTGACCTTTTTTTTTTCATTCTTTTTAAGAAAAAAACCTTCAACTTCCCTTGCACTTGTTTTCTTCCCCTTACTCAGAAATCAAGAACATGACCTTAAAGCCAAGAAAGCAATTGGAACAGCTCATACTCTTAATATTTTGTGCCTTGATAGTGGAATGAATGCCAAAAAAATTTGCATTTTCAAATGACAATATATGTACTTTGAGAGATTTATAATTAACTCTTGTAGAGCTCTTTAAAAGTAGAGAACAAAGTAAGATAACAGTTTTGTGTAGGGAGGGATGGTTAGAAAATAACTATTATTTTCTGAAATACTTCTTTCTCTGATAGAGGAATGTGCAATAGCAAAACAAGCACATATCTTCAGACAATTCTGTCTCTGGAATACTGAGCTGAAGCATATTGATTCAGATTATTTTTTAGATAAGTATGTTATTCTTTTCTTTTTGGCAAAAAGTTGAACAGTCTTAAATTCTGGTGAGGCTGTTGTGAACTGATTGTTCAGGTTCCCTGCTTCCCTGCTAGCCCCACAGCCAGGTTTGGAAATGTCTGCAGAGATGAAGATATTCATTCGTCATCAGCTACCCCAAAATCAGACGATTTCACCCCACATGCATTCTTCCGCAAGTCTGAGGTTTTCTTCTGCAATCCTAGAGCCAACTGACCTGCAAAGTCTGGTCATGCCAGCCTGTGGCAATGGTCCTTCACCCCGAAGCTAAGGTAAGGTTATTGCTGTTGTTTTAGAAAGCACTGATCTGTTTAGCTCTGTTCCTACATGAGAAAATATTCTCCTATGGGAAAATCCAGAACGTGGCTGCAATTTGACTACTGTAGCAGAAAATGAGGCTTTTTTAGACTGAAATTATCCAATGGGGGGTATAAAAAAGATTCAGTACAAAGATCATTTTACTATCAAAAAGTTGTTTAGAGATGTGATTTTAAGTATTTTCTGTATGACAGTGAGGAATATTATAAAAATTTGCCCTCGCTTCCTAGAATAAACTTCATGAATGCTGTATAATGGTTGTGATTAATATATGTATGTAAATACTATGTAAACAGAAAAAACCCCAACCTTTATTCTGCCATGGTCTATAGAAATAAGCAGCTCTTTTGCCTAAACAAATGCAAACTGTTTGCCCACAGTTATTTCACACAAAATTCTGTGATCCTTATCCAAACCAAGTAACTCCATGAAGAACTTGCCTGAAGCCCCTGTGGATGCCACCTCATGCAGAAAGGGACCAGGACACAGAGGTATCATATCCAGGGGGCCTGGTCAACAGCACTTCCTTCAGCACCACTGGGCCCAAATTCGCTGGCCATACTTCGCCACAGCTTTTGAATGCATCCTGTGGCATCACAGAAATTAATGTGGAATGCCAAGGGAACAAGTCCTTGGAATTAGTTTGCTGCACCCATGGGCTGCATTCTACAACTCATTCCTGCTTACTTCCCACCAGTTTCCCTCAGCAGCTAACACAAAGTGCAATTAACTGTCCTTGCAAGTGGAAGATGACTACATAAATTTCAGGAAACCCTTATTACTCAGATGTCCTCAGAAATAGCTTCTGCCATCAAAGAGACAGTCTAGAACAGATAAATCCTCTTTAAGATTCTCAGCAGGGAGCCACGATGTGAGAAGATGCAACATGCCAGTTCCCATGTCAGTTCCCAGTAAGATGCTGGCCTGACATTACTAATAAGTAATAGCCATCAAATATCCTGATCTGCCCAGGAACGCACCAGGATGACACTAAGGAATAATTAAGATCCTATGCCCTTCTTCAATACAGAACTCCATTACTGACAGCCCACCATGTGGTACCTACCAGCCCCTGCACTCCTCTTTGGGGTGCCCTTATTAAACCTGTGGTGTGCCTGATCTAACAGAGAAGCAGAAAAAATGCAACTGAACCATAAATTTTACAATGGAATCTGGTTTGTTTCTGTTTAAAATCAGTAACAAAACTTATATTATTTGTGGAAAAAGAATTATATCTTAAAATATTACCCTGGGAATCGTGGGAAACAAAAATAACAGTCATCACAACAGTAATTTTCCAGCCCATAAATATCCAATTCCAGCCCTCTTTTTGCAATTCTACACTATTTTTTTCTAGATCTACCCTTCAGTCCTCCCTTTGCAAGACAGATGTTACCATTTTACAGGGAAAAAAACTTTTTAGCAATAACATTAAAATTGTTTGCTGTTCCATATATTTATGAGGTGCAGACTGCATTTATTGTTAAGAAACTTTTATTGACACAATTGGATTTATCTTTGAGTAGTTTGGGGTTTTTTTTTTGCTTTCTAGCTCTTAAATATCAGTAAGTTATCATTTATCTATTCTTATTAAGAATAATAAATTCTTATTAAGGACAGTATTCTCAAATATTTATTTTCTTTTTAAAAATCTGGGATTACAAATGAAAACTTACAAATCTAAAAATAAAGATGTAGAAATAATAGGCTTTACATATGACTTTGCCTGAAGTGTTTGTCTTTTTTGTGCTTTAGTATGTGACTATAAATTTTAACAGTAGAAGATAATAACCTTCAAGAGAACAGACAGACCTCACCACAGTGAATAAAAAATTAATTTGTGTGGTTAAAAATATAAGAACTGATGTTTTCTCAGTGATATGCATTTTGCATATGTTTTCTGTGTCCCTCGCTGGTGGGCTTTTTCAAAAAAAAAGCAAGTAGTCTGTCTGTGGTAGAAAGAGAAAAAAACAAATGGGCAAATCAGTAAAAGAAGGATACCCTTTCTTCTTCCCTGGTCATAAAGCAGTGTGTTTGATTTCCCAACCAGGTCAGGAGAAAGTCTGTTGCATAACGTAGGTAGTCAGGCAGTGATTCCCAGCAGCGACTCCACAGACTGCTTTTGCATTATCAGAAACTGAAGAAAGATGTGTCATCGCACAAGCGGTGGTGGTCAGGGTCACGCAGGGTTAGATGCACACGAGGCATGTACGAAAATGGTACTTTATGCAAAAGTATTCATGACAAATTATGCTATTTAAAGCTGGGGATTTGCTCCTGGGTCTCTTCTCTTTGAAAGAATCAATAAAATAATATTGATTACATTTTATCAACATGAAGGAAATGATGTAACAAAATGTAAGAAGATTTTCACATGGACATGCATGGAGCCTTTTAACTCTATCAAGAGTTTCTCTTTCCCCTTAGATATATTTCATTATTATTTTATTAAATCTATAAACGTTTTCATTCACCACCTGTCTACTCATTATTTGCTTATTGGATACACTGCAAATAAGAGGACTTCTGAAGCAGTTTTGCAGGAACAAAGCAAGTGGCTTTATATTTTATAATCAGGATGGTCCCCTAGCTACAAAAAGACAGCATGGGAGAAAGAATAAAAGTATCTATCGAGCATGTAAGAACAATGTTGTTAGCTAGCAATGTAGTGAATATCAGGAGGACTGAGATTAAACGGTGAGGAGAAAAGATGGTACATGGTATTGTAATGGGAATTCAAAGGGAAGGAATGACAAGATCAGAGGAAGGAGTCATAAATTCTTCTGACAACTTCAAAGCAAGCAGAGTTGAGAGGAGGAGATGTACGCACAAGTTTTCATTTTACTGCACTGTATTAATTTTCACAGCCTTTTCCGGTTATGCCCTACTTATTTTCTATCCGTAAATGCATTACCAGCCTGAAGATCCCAGTTACTGTGGGAATTGTGGAGATCTCGATTACTACAGAACTTAGTTAAAATTACTTGTCTGCACACATATCTATGATGCTGAGACACTTTAGTCCCCAAGCAGAGTGAAAGCCTGAGTTTGGAAATAGTGCAGATCGCAGTGTTTGCAGGACTCAGACCATTTACATGCACATCCATTATCATGTTTATAATGAACATCAATTCACCTTCTGTTGGAGAAAGAAAAATACATGAGGTGTGATATTCAAGATATGAGGTCAGTCAGAAAAAGAGATGATAGGTGTTTTTCTTCACTATAGAAGGAGGAAGGAGGGATTGGGAAAGATAATGACCATGCTTCCTTTCCCTGCTCTGTTTTCCAAAAAATTTGGAGAAAAACCCTAAAAAGATACTTGTACGGTATCCTGGTGTCAGTTCAGACTATTACTTACATTTTAAACAATAGATGCTAAATTGAGGTTTTTCTGGCAAGTACAAGAAGAGAGAATGTATTCTACATTATTTAAATGCTGTTGAATAAAGAATGAATGATTTATGCTGAAGCAGATAAAATAACACAGGTCAGACTCCCTCATGTGGCTGTCCATGACTGCACAGAAACTCTTTCTTCCCTGATGTCTTAGATATGACCGAGCTGCTGTCCAGTTTTCTGGCAGAAATAGCCCAGGGGGCAGAACTGAGAGAAGAGATCTGTAACTCTGCTTTTTCATATCAAATGGCTGTAGATCCATCTCTAAGTGCAGTAACGAGACAGAACAGCTTCCTGATGGCAAAATAGATAAAGAAGAAGCAAAGGGAGAAAACCAGAAATGAGTCACGCATTTGTTTACAAAATTAGTTATAGATACATCTATATACATAGATATATAGGTGTGTGTACATATATGCCTATATTTAGTATGTAAAATTAGCTGGGCAAGTGCTTAGTATAAGATGCAATGAATGGTAGGATTTTAGGGGAGAATTCCAGGATAAAACTTATAGACGAAATTTGGATAACAGTAATAAACCTAGTGGAATAAGCTGCATTACTCTTATGTTTTTTAACTATGTGCAGAAAAACCACATGAGCTTCCAGCATTTAAAAATCTCATGCAGTGAGTACAGAACAAGAAACTAAGCGTAGTTCTTCATATTTTGTTTACCTACAGATGGTGGCTAATTTTGTTCATATATCAGTGGTGCTTCAAACCGAGTTTGGCATTGGGTAAACCTTTGACTCACTCTGTCACTAACAGCCTGAATCCTGTGGACTAGGAGACCATGGTCACCCCTGTTTGATGAGATACAGAGTGCTCTTTCTAGTTCTTATCGTTGCTATGTTGGCAAGCATTCACATGTAAGTTATACCATCTGATAAACATAACTGCAGAGCAATAGTCCTGAACTCTAAAGTTGTTATTCTAAAGTTTTAAATCTTTTATATCTGAAGACATAATAGGTTTTTAGCAATGAATTTGTACCATGATAAGCTAAAATAACTTCCACCTCCTTTGCACTGAGCAACACAGAAGTAATTTTATTGCCATTCCTGACTTCAGTGCTGAATCAATTGCACTGTATAGAATCATAGAGTCATTTATGTCAGAAAAGACCTCTACAATCCTCAAGTCAGCTGTTAAATGCTACTGTCAAGTCCACCACTAAACCATGGTTCCAAGTGACACAATTTACACGTCTTTTAAATTCCTCCAGGGATGGTGACTCAACAGTTTCCCTGGGCAGCCTGTTCCAATCCTTGTTTCTGAGAATAAATGTTTCCTAATATTCAATCTAAATCTTCCCTGGCATAACTTGAGGCCATTTCCCCATATCCTATCACTTAGGAGAAGAGACTAACCCCCACTGGGTTACACCCTCCTTTCAGGTAATAGCAGAGAGTGACAAGGTCCCCTCTGAGTCTCCTTTTCTCCAGGTTAACCAACCCCAGCTCCCTCAGACGCTCCTCATAAGACCTGTGCTCCAGCACCTTCACCATGATTGTTGCCCTTCTGTGGACATGCTCCAGCACCTCAATGTCCTTCTTGCAGTGAGAGCCCCAAAATTGTGTTTCCTATCTGCACTATTCAAAGGGACAAATCAAAGAAAAGTGGTAGAGTTACAGCATATCTGTTTAGCTTTCTGGTAGGTATCACCTCCACGGCTGAGTCCAGACTGAAGAGGAGGGAGAAGTAGAAAATTTAAGAAATCAGTTTGTCAGACTTTATGTTTGACAGTCATAAGGTCTTTATGACTCTGTCTGTATGAACACAATCTCTTTTGCATTTGTCTAACAAAATGATGGTCCTACAGTATGCAAAACCCTAAAACTTTCTTTTAAAACTGTGAGTCGGTTATTAGGGATAATTAATTCTGTCAACAACAGGTAGCACATTTGGCAATCTCACTCTAAAATACAGCATTGGAACTGAACTATCCACTGTGACAAAGGAAAAAACACTGCATTGCCTGTGTACTTTTTACAATATTCAGGGAAAATAAATAGAGAAATTTAGTACAAATAAATTCAGTTTTCGGTGTTAGATGTAATTACCTGGTCTGTTGCCAGAATGAATTTTTGAACTTTGAGAAGTAAAACCATATGGAATTGCACTAACTAAAGCACAAAAACTAAGTAAATAAGGACTTGTCTCTGTGATAACAGAATTTTTCCAGAAAAATATGAACCACAACTGCAAATATTATTAGGAGTGTGCTGTCTGTTCTCAAAATGAGTGAATTTCTGAGATGACAAACCTGAAGCACCATTATATATTCCAGAAAAATAAATGCAACAAATATGCAACAAGATATATCAGACGACAGCACATTAGACCTTTGCATCTATAAATTATTACTAACATAACTTTTTTTTTTACTATGACAGTTATTCAGTTCTTTTGCAGTAAAATATTTGAATGGCTGAACTTAAGTAAAATTTGCAGGGAAAAAAGTAAATAGAAAAATGTTTTTTGAAAATAAGAGTTTAAAATCTTGCATTCTTAATTATTATTGAAATAATTTTTTAGGCAGGTCTGAACAAAATGAAATATTTTATTCACTTTAATTTTATTTTTTTAGTTAATATGCCCATAAATAGGAATTAAATTAACCCTTCTGTTCATGCAAAAAGCATTTTTAAACTTGTTTTTCTTCTGGTGGAAAAAAGGACTATGTGCTAAGAAACACACCTGCCTCTGGCTTATTTTAAGAGGCTAACATGACTAACAATCAATTAATAAAATTAGTGTTACTGCGTTTTGTCACATTATACAAGTATAACAAATATTTCTACCTCTAAAGCTTTGGTTGTACTGGTCAAATATAAGTTAAATACACTATGAACTTCAAAAATTAGATGCTGGCTTCTTTATCAGTAACAGAGCATGCAATCCTTAGGAACCAAAAAAAAGTATTATAAGAGCAGTGTATTCTGGCTGGTTAAGAGTCTTGAAAAAGTATCATTAGTAGAGAAATATATATATATATACATATAGAAATTTTGTACTGACTATACAAACATGATATAATGGATTAATTGATAGCAGAATGTGTTGACAGATGAGTGTGTCAACAACAGGACTACCATATGTCTTTAATTTATTCTTTTAACAGCTTGTCATGATGTTACTTAGTAAATGACAATTTAAAAAAAAAAGGGTGTATAATTGCCAAAATATTTCTTTTATTGGGTTTTCCAGCCAGTACTTAAGATTGCAGCCTGAATATCACTTTATCAAGAGGAAGGATTAATTTTAAACAGAAGAGTATACCACACAGCTAAATGAGACTCAAATGAAAACAGAGAAATAAGTTTTGACAGTAACTATCCAAGTGAAATGTGTACATGACATCTTCTTCCTACTTTTCTTTTAATAGCTGCAGCAGCATGGCTTTTTCAGGTACACTAAGCATATGAGCTTATATGTCCCAAATGTTTACAAGAATATAAGCTCATTTTCATTTATGTTTAGAGTGAAAACACACTGAAATCGGTTTGAAAATCATGTTTAACTCACTGGTCTTATAATATAAAATATATGTGATTTATCAGACTTCATGAATGGTAACTTACTGCATATGGAAGAGCATGATGATCCATTTTCAGATGCTTCTAACTTCCCTTCAGTCTCCAAACTGCATCCAAGAGACGACCTGGGCCCTGTTGAAAATCACTACAGGAAGATCTGGAAAGAGATCAGACATCAAGCTAAGGATTTCTTACCACAGCTGCTACACTGCAGACACCACAGGAAATTATGATGCAAAAGCAGCAAAAGGGAAATAAAATATTTCACTGTTATGAAAAAATATTACCAGTAGTTGGCCAGATAATCAAATTGGTCCTTTCCGAGAACTCTACTCTCTATTGTCTCTTTCCTGCAAAGTGCCTATTTCCTGGCTATGTCAAAGTTAAGGACAGTTACCATATTGCCATTGAGCACCACTGGTGGGCAGCTGCACAGTGGTGAGACCCAGACCTATGGTTTAGGCTTAGGAACCTGTCAATTATTTTAAGGTGAATTTTATGTGCAATTAGGAATACTATTAAGTCGTATAACACTTTTCACATAAACCTTTTCCTCCAAACACTGTGATACCTCTCTAACAGGTAAACAGAAAGCAGAAGAAAACTGCAGCACCCCATTTAGGATCAGAAGGGTGTCTGCATACCACTCACAACAAACATTTTCAATGGCCTTTTTAACGTTTGGTCATCAATTTTTCTACCGTTTGGAGGATACCCATATGTAGAATAAACACACAGTTTTAGTACTGTAAAATGATATTTCAGAACAAATGTGTTATGATTCTGTTATAATTATTTCTACTTTTCTGGAGGGAGAATTCAGTATGTGATAACTTGCTACGGCATTTAATTTGGTAATTTGATCTTGGTAGTTTGTTGCACATTTTGTTTCTACAACGAAAACTTCAGACAGTTCTAAAGAGCTTTGGATAAATTTCCATTTACCAGGAAGATGTGTACCAAACAAGCAGAGAGACTGACAAGCTACAAGCCAATAGTGAAGTTTTTGTGGAGACAAATTACAGATACAGCATGTGCCAAAAAAAAAAAATTGAGATGCGATAGTGTACATTACTTCTGTAGTTGTTTCTTATCTTCCTAACATCAACCTGTTAATTTTTGTGTCAATATATAGCATAATGTCCTATCAAAGAAGAAAAAAAAGCTATTCATCTCTTTTTTCTCTAGAAAGCTTGAAGAAAACAACTTTGCAATTGGTATCTTCAATTTTTTTTTTATAACATTGTGCTGGCTCAACAAATTTGTGATCTCATGTAAAGAATTATTTGATAACCTCTGCTGACTAGTTTTGGAAGTTTTTGCAACAACTGGAATGACTTTAAGAATATATCTTATTTTAGAAGCTATAAGGGACCTTTCATTTAATGTTTTATCCACCAGGAGGTCTGAAAGCTGGGCTTGTCCTTTCTCTAGTAGCATCACACCTTTTAGACTTAAAAAGGTGTAACTTAAAAGACATTCTAAGAAGCTTTTTACAAACATAGAAGTTTCTTCCATTTTTTGAAACCATAAAAGTTTTATACAGTCTCCAGTGAAGTTAATGACTGTAATCAGTATAAACCAGTTCATACTGACCAAGCAGTTAGAGCATCAGGTGCTATTTAACCATAGTGAAAAAATGAAAGGCGATCTGCTGCCGTTTAAACACAAGTATTTAGGATATGATGAAAATCCTCTGTTATGAAATGAAGCATTAGAACTCATAACTCCAGAGTGTGCTGGTTTATGGCAAATTCTCTTTTCTACATACTCTCTTACTCTTTTATTGTACTTAATTTTTATTTTCTGTTTAATGAAATAACTAATAACTATGCTTACTCTTTTAAAATTCTTTCGTCAGTAGACAAAAGTTTACTAGTTGTATCTATTTGTACTAAAATTGACTAAATATTATGATAAATTTACAGGCAATCATATTATGTGTATCATGTTATACATGTGTGATTAAATATATAGGTGAAGGGAAGGAATTTTTGGAGAGGAAAATAATTAGTTGTAACTCACTTGAAAACTTTTTCATCATTTCAAAAATGCCAGATTAAAATCAACACACTGTGATTAGTTTATGCCCCAAGTTACAGTACAGCAGGGGATTTATTATCCTCCTGCTCTAAATTGTGCTTTGGAGGAGAATTGCTTCTTCCTCTTTCCCTGTTCCCACTTTTCTCTCTCTCCCCATATAGGAACCCTACAGAGGCTGCTCTTAATGCAAGAACTTAGTCCTTTCTTTGACTCCCTCCAGTTAAATTTCTCAGCATGTCCCATGCAGGATGCGGAGCACACTGGAGACTGAGGGCCAATTACACCTCTTTCCTATCCTTTCACCTCTAAAGTGGTTTGTCAGTATATGCTTTTCCTATTTCCCCTAAACTACCCTCCACTCTCTATGCAGCTACACTGTTTGGATAGATTTCCTGTAATACACAACACCACACACGTTTTCATATCTCTATCTGATAGTTCCATCTGATGAAAAGGTGAGGAGAGTTGTACATTACAGGAAATTTATTGAAAGCTGATGACTATTCAAAATAGTCCCCTCGAAAAAAGCACAACACCCCATTCCCAGCCTCTTGACATTTTGAACAAAACCAGTTTTTCAACATAATATCTGCTGCTCTTACTCTGCTCTGTCCATCTATAATTTATCAACATGAGCCCTTCAATCCATGTGCATTCCTCATAGGGTCTTCAGCAAGAGGAGAATCTGAGATACAGATTCTGGTGAGACATGTTGCCTTTCATTTTCCTTTTATGAATTCTTGGGGAAAGCATTGTGGATTTTACTCCTTTTGGTTTTTTCCTATTTTGATCTTAGTAGAAGTAAATGAGCTCCAGGTAATGGTCTCACTGGGCATACTGAACCCAATCCCAGGTATAGATCTGTAAAAATGTTCTTGTTTTTTAGGACTTCAAAACTGTTTCATGTTTAAGCAAATCCAGGGAATCTCTTGGGTTTGAGGAGTACAATACAACAACAAGCTGCAGATAGTTATAAGTGAAGTATAGATATGTATCTGAAAATGCCTGAATTTCCTCATACAATGTATACAATTCCACTAGATACAGATTAGCCCAATTTAAGAGACTCTACGGTAAAAAGGAAGCGAAGAAATTCTTAAACTACAGAGACAGGGAGAGAGAGAACCCCAAATGAGTCTTCTACAGAAATAGCATCATAACTGCCTCAATTATCATATAAAGACAGAACACAGAACTCAAGGAATAGATGCTGTCATGAAGTATTTATCTCTGAATAACTGAAGAAACTAGAAGGGAAGAGTGAACTCAATATATTAAATGACTGATTTATGCAAATGTTGATCAAATTTTTGAGAGACTTTATAGTAAGGACCTTCCACAAGAAGTCACAGTTTCCACTATGTGAAAAAAAACAGTGAAGGACAGATTTGAAGAGAAGTCTTCACCAATTAAAATATAAAATTATTAAAGAATTTTTTGGTTTGCAGCTAGTTTTTGTCAATAATAAATAACTCAATGCATCCTGCTGTGGATGATTACCTCCATCTTATATATTTTACAATATTTGCACCTGTAACAATATATTTACTTAGACATTACTGAGAGCTGACATTGTGAATGACAACTCTTTTTCCCTTGTGTTTGTTCATTGCTTTCTCCAGTGCTTCCAGAGACTTGTTTTGCAGTTATCCATGTCCATATGCAGATTAAATTTAACATATTTTGCACTTTTTGATGTCACATTTCCAGGGATTGGACATCCATCACTTCTCTGGGCAACCCATTTCAGTGCCTCACAACCCTCACATTAAAGATTTTCTTCCTAATATCTAATCTAAACCTACCCTGCTTCATTTTAAGACCATCCCTACCTTGTCCTATCACTCTGTGCTCTTGTGAAAAGTCCCTCCCCCTCTCTCTTGCAGTCTCCTTTAGGTACTGGAAGGCTTCTGTAAGGTCTCCCTGGAGCCTTCCCTTCTCCAGGCTGAACAACTTCAACTCTCAGCCTGTAAGAGAGGCGCTCCAACCCTTGGATCATCCTTCTGATTTTGATATAATGCAGTTTCAATCAATTCTAATATTGTTCAGTTTCTGCATGGTAATGAGTTAAAATACATTGAATGATGCCAGCCTCTTAAAATGATCAACTGTTTTGAGCAACCAGTTTAACACGTTCCAAGACTTCAGATTAATTTGATTTAAATATTTTTGTTTATATTGTGTACTTATTTGACATGGAACAGGAAAATATCTTTTCTAATGACAAACAATATATTCAAGTAATATAAAGTGAATGACATTAGTCAGCTAAACTGACTACAATGAAGAACCATCAGAAGAAACTTTGTAAAACTTTTACACTGGTTTTCACCTGAAAAACCCTTTAAAACCAGAACTAGTCTTGATTAGGAAGATTTGGATATGGACAACAGATGAGGCTGAAGAGAATTTTCCTTTCATCTGATACAAAATACTTGCCTAATTTGAACAATTCATTTAATTTTTTTCTCAATGGTAAAAAGAGAACAGTATTTGAATATTGCACAGAGTCCTTACTGAGCCTGAAATACTTGAGCATGATGATCTCTGTGTTATAAGAAAGCCTGTCTGCATCTCAAAGACTGCTTCCATGTGAGAGACAACATGATTGTTGTCTAATCATCCTGTTCATAGGCAGGATGGAGCTCTGAGCTAGGCCATCTGGATTCTTAGTTCAGTTGGCAAAATTTTGTCAGTAATATATATTTCCCAACAATGAATCTCTTGACAGATTGTAAAACAGCTCTGAAGAAGTAAGGGGAAACACAGAAGGAAATTTGACTCTTAACTAATTAAGCTTTATAATACTCCCAAGAGGTATTTCTTATTTATTGCTGAGGAATTGGAAGTGTGCTGCTCATTTTAATGTTCACTGGTACTGTAGATGCTCTGAACCTTGAAAATAATATTATGCCTTTTGATATCTGAAATTGCTATGATGATTTTGGTCACAGCGCCTTTTTGAGACTTATACTGAGTTACTGGCAGAAATTAAAAAAACCCACCCACCCACCCACCCAAAAAATTCTGCATACTCCAGGTTCATCCTTATCTCTGTGTTTTAATTTGAAAACTCACCCTTTCATTATACCTCAGCTTTGCATTTTGACATTCTTTTAATAGATCCGGTGAAAATTCATGCTGAGCTGCAGGAGTACATCCCATCTCAACAGCTCTGGAAAGTATGTTAGGAACTGAGTTGTTGCGCATCTTAATGGCTTTAGAGCACAGCTCTGTGTTTTCCTGTCACTGTTGCAAACTGACAGACTGTTCCTGGGAGGAAGGTGGAAGCCAAAGCAATGTTTGCCAGCTGGTTCACAAAGATGCTGCAGTGTCAGCACACGACAGAGCCAAAGGGCCAGATGGTGAGAGACCAGGCGTTACTGGAGTAGATTCCTGTTCTCATCGCTTCAACCACCTACAGCTGTAGTTGCGACAAGCCAGCTCATTTCTGTCCATCTTTCCAAGTTCAACTGGTCAATCCTTTACTACTACTTGGAAGCAAAAAAGGAAGAAGAACTAATAAGCTTTATGAAGTGAAATTTGTGTTTCTCCTTAGCACTGCTGGATTCAGCAGCCTCGTTATTGATCCCACTCAGAAAATATTTCCATTTGTTTTTTATAACACTACTCTTTTTTATATTCTCTATTTCCTTTCCAAAGCAGCTGTATGCAGCCCCAGTTCAAATGAGCTTTTTATCCACCTGTTTCTCATTGAAGTTGACAATAAAACTTTGCTCTGGAGAAGAGGGTAGGGAAAGATGCAATTACAGCTTTTTCCTATGTGAAATTCAATTTTCCCCCCTCCTTACAATGTTCTGTGTACTCACCATAACAAATGCAAATTGCATTGACAGCCAGCTCCACCAACAGGACTCCTAAGAGCAGTGATAATAGGAAAAAACAGAGACAGCAAATAGTGTATACATGGAAAAGCTCCGTCTTTTCCTCATAGTGCCTTTCTTCACTACTGAGAATGATCCACAAGAAACACCACTTTAAAACGTCTTCTATTTGTTATTCTGACACAGTTAAGCCTCTGTAACTGCAAAAGCATTGCATAAGCGTTACTACAATGTCCCTCTTTTAGAGAAGTACACAGCAGCCTAGAGATTTACATTGACCCACTGCAACAGGATCCGAAGGCAGCTTCCCTTCCTCTGGGCTCAGGCAAGTTCTTTCACAGGCAACATCACATGCTGCCTCTTGTAAATTTGTTCAACTCTCCCTTAACAACAAACAACCTTTTTAGTTTTTACTTCACTTATTTGGAACTGCAACTTCTCTCTCTAATGGATAGAATCCTTCTGCAGTTTTCAGCCCACACATAATTATGCTTATTTTCTTTGATGTAGTCTTGTTCCTTACCTTATACAGTTCTTTCTCCTCCATGATGTGTATCCATTTGCAGTAGTTACAGAGGCAATGAGATCTCTCTTATGCTTCTGCAAACTCAGTTTATGTTGCTATAAATTTCACCCTATAAGACAAGATGACTATTTCAGGCTTTCTTTCTTCTTAAGAAATAACTTGTACAGGGAAAATATTAATTCTATATTTTTTAGTGGCTGCAGTCCCTGATCTTCAATGAAGATACTCCACATGTGATATGTCTTAGGGTCATACTTAATTCTTCTCAGGCTAGATCAAGTTGCTGACTCACAACAGTTCATGACGTTTCCAATTTACTACTTTACCACTTCTGAGATTGATAAAGTAATCAGAAGACAATTATTTTATTCTTAATCTTTCAGTCCATCCTTTAGGTCTCATTGCATGGGTTGGTCTTCAATACACATGGGAAACTGGTTAAAAATTTATCTCATGCTTTGGCAAAACAGCATAGAATTTTTTTTCTTCGTACTTTTTTTTTTTAAACTGGTCATTCATTACCTGCTAAAGCTGTTATACAGATTTTTGTTTTCAAAGATTTCTTAATTCCAAAATTACACCAAAAAAGTTAAAAAACACTCCAGAGCTTTGCTGCTTGTTTTCAGTGCTTAGGATGTGACATTTCTCCCTCTAATATTATATACTCTAGTTTTTATCCAGCAGACACAGGTGTCCTATTACGTTTAGCATAAATTAAATCAGATTTACTCAAGAGAAATGCAAAAGAACTAACATGGAAGGGCTGTTCTATATTCAGAGAAGAATGAAGTAATTTAAATAAAGAATGTTTGTCCCTAGAATTATAATAAAAACATTATATTTACCTGGTTTTGGACAAGGAAGCCCAGTGAAATACAATCTCCAATGCCTCTTAAACACAGTAAGCAATTTCAAAATAGAAACAGAAATAGAGTCCTTCAAGTTACAGAGAGGCAGAGGACTTAAAACAAAAGGATTTTTACATGCTGATACAAGAGATCTGTGAAGAGCATGAGGTCAAAATACAGGCTAGAATGAAGCTTTTGGAAAAAAGAAGCTATGAACTATTTGCAAACTCTGTGGCACACCAACTCTTCCCAAAGTCCTACTCACTGCCAAGCCAGCAGATATGCAACTTTGAAATTTAATATTTCTAATTAAATATTAATGGCAAAAAAAAGTGCAATTCTTTTCTGAATTTTCAGAGTAAAGGGCATAGCTCTAGTTCACAAATCCACTGATCTAAAACGTATCACTTCTGCATGACAATGAGTGTGATCTTTGTTAATCTAACTGTTGGATATACAGCACTCGAAAGAATTCCAACACATCACATAAAGAAAACTTGTAACAGTAGAAAAACCTAGACTATATATATGCCCTTACATTCCTGTCAGCTCAAGATTGTACATAACAAAAACAAAACAAAACAAAAGGAATCCAACCTGAAAATCAGTAGTTTTACAAATAGAGGCCTGGATTGTAGTATTTTTATGAATTTTCCAATTAAAAAGAGAGGCCTCCGTACTTGTAGAGACTGGGAATTTCCTTTATTTGTCATTAATGAAAAACTACATAAAGTCCTGAATGATTATTGAAATGATGGACTTTTAGGAAAGGATTTCTCCTTTCTTAGGTAAATATGAATATAATCCTGTTATTAAAAAACAGAAATGGAGCCAACCACAAACATTGTCCCTCCTGAACCTAGAAGGCCAAAAACACACAGCAAAGAACAAGACCTGAGATGACCTGCTGCAGAACTTATACAGAAGTCATGGTTCTTGGAACAAGAAAAGAACTTCCAAGCAGTTCTCTTACACTGATTTGTTTTTTTCCATATCTCAATATTTCTTCAAAGTGAAATTGATTTGTGGGCATTTACCAGATTTTATGAGGCTTGCTTATATTTTAGAAACTTTGTTATCAACTTATATGCATAGGAAATGAAGGGAAAGGGGAACGAGAGGCAAGGAAATCAGCAGAACCTTTCCAAGCAATTAGTTATGCGTCAGATAAGTTGTTTTCTACAGCAGCACATCTGCACCTCTTTTTTGATTTGGGATTCAAATTGACTCATAAATATTGATATTATAAGCTTAAGGAAATGGTACTATTTGATACATGTCCTATTTCTAAGAATTAGTCGAATTGAGAGATCATGGCTCAAGTGTCACCATTTCAGAGTGCTATTCTACTAACACCTTGCTGACCCTTTCAGTAAAAGGCCTGTGTAGTGATCATGGTGCCACTGTACACTATTGCTTTCATCTTACTACTATACAATTCCCAGAAGTTCATTAGGTTGGATTTTCATTCATAAGTGCTTTCATCACTGCTAACTCTTGCAGTGCTGAGGGACCTAACACCAGTCTGTTTCACAGACCACTTGTACAGAATCTGTGGTACTTGTTTCTACACTGTTTTCAAGCATTTCAGGATTTTTACCATCCTGACTATAAAACTAGCTGTGTAACTCAGTCTTCCTCCTACAGTACATTTTCTTTTTGCTTCTACAGCTGCTTGAACACCCGTTTTCTGTACAATATAATTAATATTCCACTTTCTGAGAGCAGGCTGTCCCCAGGGTGCAGTGACTATAGCTTTAGAAGGAAACCAAACCATTTCAGCAGCTGCAGTTCGCATCCAAAGCACTGTAAAGGCGAGGGGTTTGTACAGAGGTAAACCACACAGACTCCTTCCAGACCCAGAGTGCAAGTTCTGGTGCTTTGAGTCCTCGTGTGTATGACTGCAGTAATAACAAGAATCAAAATTACTATTCTATATCCTCATAACTTCTGAAAATTAAAAATTTGGTTTCATTTTGGTTTGGAACAAATCTCATACAATAATTTCAATAAAATCAAAACAAAAATTAATTTTTGCTGTTAAGCTGGAACGCAGGATGGAATAGCCTTCTTTATGACAGCGCAATCTAAAGGTCAAATCTCTTCTCCATCTCCCACCCTGGGATTGCTTTCTATGATACACAGAAGAGAAAGGACTTGGATTTCCATCTGTTTTACAAATCCCAAGACATTTGTCATGCTATCAGCTGTTCGCATACACTTACTATTAACTATCAAAACCTGCATTAACTGTTAATATCCATAATAACCACTAACAACCATTAATATTGTTAATAACAATTAATGTGAAAATTCAGATAGAAACATTCTAACCTGTTTGGTTGGGGATTTTTTTAACATGCAAGCATTCCACGTACTTTTGTTGGGCACCTTTGCCAATTAAATTCAGAGTTTTATGGTACTCATATGTAATTCCCTATTATTTGATGAGAACAGTTTACATGTTTTTCAGCTACCAATTTATCTCATAGCTGATGTTCATGTCATCATTACCTGCTATAAAGCCCTTCAGCAACACTTTGATGAGCTTCTAGCATTCAACGTGGTGATTTCCCACATGCAGTAAATTGAGGTGTGGGTCAGATTACAATGCAGGGGTAGCTCTGCTTATCATCACCTGCATTCAAAAATCCTTCATTTCTTCTTTCTCCTATTTCAGATCACTTCTGTCTCTTGACCCTGAGAATGCAGGACTCTGGTGAGGTTTTTCTGAAGATCTTTCTAGCATTTCTCCTGCTAGCTGTTTTGATATTGGGTTGCTTCGTTTGAGTATAGTGAATTTTTTTGCCCACAGCATGCAAGATTAACTGCTGATGTTTCCTTTTAAGAGATGAAGTTTCTCAGCTATCAAGGTTTTAAAACTCCCACCACTCTTGAGCATCCAGTTCTCAGGCACATTCATTAATCTCACTGATCTTTGCAAATCTTTTGCTGTGTACTGTCACCTGCCTCAGTGAATCCAGCTTAGAGAGATGTGTCACAAATAATAACACAGGTGAATAGCAGAATCTATTTAAGGATGCCACCATTTCCCAGAGAGATCTTTGCTCTACAATGACTTATTTTTCTCACCATGTTAAAAGTTTGACTGTTTTGACTCCCTTCTTTGATCACATTTCCTCCTTAACAAGTGTTTTATTTTACCACTCTTGATAGTTGGTATCAACGTTGCATTGCAGCAGATGTGAGGGACTTGTTAAAATACATCCTTTATGGTATTTCAGAAAAAAAATCTCTAATATATTATAACTTGTAGTAAATATGACTGTTACAAAAATTGTGGCTCATGTAAAACAAATTTAGTACATTCTTTTCTACCCTGAGAGTATTGAACATTAGCATCCTGTTAATCAACTGTTCAAAAAATTACTTCAATTACTTAAAAAACTGTCTCTATGGTGGTAACAGTAACTCAGCTGTCATATATGATCATTAAACTCAGTTGCATTAAGGTGTATCATCACATGTTGTCTTGTTGGAAGTTTGCTGGAAGTCTAATAATTAATTACTGGGAAACTTTAGGCTACCAAAATCTGATTATTACATGGAGAGACAGGTAACCAGCAAAACACTGCTCACTGTGTTGAAATAACTTCCAGCAGCTGGCTGTTTTCCTCAATCTATCATCTAAACCTAAATTAGGCATAGCCCAGTTTGACTGAATACTCATGAGGCTCAGACCTGCTGGTGTTAGGAGGTGGTCACATCACAATCCAACAAGGAATGAATACAGTTTACACTGGTATCAGCTGTGTTAGAAGCATTAAAGTCTCCAGTAGTTAATTTCAGTTTCAACTGTGTTGGTTTTTTCTCTAATAACTTCTGATACATTTCTAAAAACCACATTAGATAAGCACAGAGGAGAGAATTTGCAAAGACAAGCAAGAAAAAAGGGCATGTCTAAGAACCATCTTCACACTGCAGGGTGGTATTTTTAGGTTTTATAAGTCTGAACATTTTAGAAATCAGCATTTAGTCAGTCAGGCATGAATAAAAGTTAAAAACCAAAATAAACCATCTGGACATTGGAAACAGACACAGGGATACAAACAATTAAATGAAAACACAATTTTGTATTCAAATATAGCCACATTACTGAATTTCTCAGCTCAGAATAAATTCTTAGTAACTGAGTATAGTAAATGCATTCCTGTTGCTAAAAGATTACCCAGAGATTTAAAGCATGAGAAGGCACTTTAATCCAAAACAGTTTTTATTTGCTATGGGGAAAAATGGAGGAGAATTCTGACACAAGCTGGGTCCAGAATGACCTAGCAGCACCATTAAGGTTGAGCATCTTGAAAGGAGAAGATGTGAACACAGATTGGGACAGAACTGCTGCGCAGGCAATATACTTGTAATTAACGAAAAAGAAGTAGGAAGAAGAACCAAAAATATGCCCAATATAATAAATAGACTTCATTTAAGAACAGAAGAAAGAATACATACGTAAAAACATGGGTTTAAAATTTCTGGGGCTGAGGGCCTAAACACAAGACCAGATCAAACTGGTCTTACCACTTCTTAGAAAATATGATCTGGTTTTACAAGAAGTAAAACTTCTTGTTATGTCTTACTTTAAGATTCACAGTTAATTACGTGTGCTAAACATTGACTTATGATTGTAACTAATGAAGCTTAAATATGTTCTGATAGTAGTTTTACTCTGGCAATGGACATACACTTTTCACCAAGGAATGGTTCTGATATTGAAAGAATACATTTAAAAAGTGTTCTTCTCTACAGTACTTTTGTGTGGTACAGCCTACACCTTTGAAAATAAAGACTGTAGAGCTGGAATCATAAATTGCCTTTTCACCAGTGGACTACATGAAACACTTCATACAAATGAGCAAACGGATATGCACTTCTCTAAAAGACAGGAAGAAAAGCTCCAAAACTAAACAGAACATTTCTCCTTACAAATTATTCAGACTGGAACTCTGCAAGTTAGTTTATTCAGAGATTGAAGACCAGATAGGCTGCACAGAGTTTTTTTTGTTTCAACAGCCTTTTTTCTTATATCTAAAAAAACCCCCTTTAATCTAAATTTAATCCAGCTACTGTGACATAGAAAATTTTTAGGCAATTTCATGCAGACTTAAGAGGAAGGAGGGAGCAATGGTAATGGTTACAGAAAAAAAAAAAGGTAGCTATTTACTATGAATTCATCCTCAGGCAAAAGGGTAAAGTAATAAAATGGCTTCTGCTAAAGTCATCTGGTGCCTTAGAAATACCTAATGTTCAAGGAAGAGAAGCAAGTTCTAAGGTTTGAAAGAGTATGACGTAGTTAGGCAGTTGTTTTCAAATGTAGGCTGGGAAGCATTAGGACTTTACAAAAGGCTGTTTTATATATATATATATGTATGTATAAATATCTGAATAGTTTAATGTGAATCAGTGCTTTCATGCTTGCACGTCTGCATCATAAACTTTTGAAAATGGTTCATAACAGCAGCAATACCAGGGAGATTTACCATAATTGCAGCTCCTCCCTGCTTTAGAAGGATGTTCTCTACTCTCAGTCTGGCCTTAGGCCATTAAATAATAAACCAAAAATTAACAGAAAATTCACTGGGAACTGTTGCTTCATTATTAAAGCAAGACATGGTTAAAAACAAACAAATGAACAAAAAATATGGAATTTTCAGAAATTACTTCACATTTAAAAAATAAACAAATGCTGAGTTATTTCCAATGCAAATTTTGTGCTTGCAGCTCAATTCATATGCTACAAAAGGCAAAATAACCTAAAACATAACAGGCAATATTGAAGTGAGGTTTGAAGCCTGGGGAAAAGAAATGTCAGTTGGAACAAGCTTTCTAAATAAACCAGGGATTACAATGTGGATGAAACAGACAGCAGGCAGCCTGCAAATGGACATCCACCGGTGCTAGGTTTTAGAAAAGTACCACCTTAGAGAGTCCCTTTCCAATTTGTCCCTTTAGCTGCTCTTTTATTCACTTGACACAAATTCTCACTGCATATTTCACAAAGAGATGATGTATGAGTCTCAGCTAGCCCCTGATAAGTAATCAGGGTCATCTGAGGCACCTGGAAACGTGCAGATGTCCACTACTCATGTCTCTGCCTACCATGCAGATTTCTTGGCTATCCTGAGCATCCTAAATGACATCAAATGTCTCTGTTTAGGCCTCTGAACTCTGCCAAGGGTGTCTGATCCCCAGTTCCTCAGTGTGGCAAGAGGCCCCCAGAGCAAATCAGACAGCCAGGTAGCTGAGTAGCAGGCTGGACTACACTGGCACCAGGTGATGAGGCAAGGTGTTTTGAGATGACTGTGCCCAATATTACAGGCAATCTCAGGAGCACTCCTGAAATGCCTGTTTGACCATTCCAAGCACAACACAAGTGCATTCATGTTTCTAAATTTATTTTAACCATTTCTAATCAAATATTCTTACTCACAGAAAATATACAAAGACCTGCTAGATCAGTCAAAATATAATCTAAGAGGTGGGTGTATGAGCACCTTGATACAAAGAGAAGCCTGCTGTAGATAATAGTCTCAAGTGCAACATTGGAAATTAGGTAAACCATTGAAGTTTAAGCTATAAATTAACTATTATTTAAGCTATATATTTAAGTTATATATTAACCATTGAAGATTAAGCTATAAATTATACACTGACTGAGTAAATGGGAGCCAGCTAAAGATAAGAAAGTTAGCTGGCCAAATGTAACATGGGAACATTTTGTTATAAAAGTTGCAAATGAAAAAAAGAGACATGAAATAAAATATTTTTCATGGTTTTGCATGATGGCTCAGCTCCCTGCTCTCTTTAATTCTGCATGAGTGTTACTGTTGACTTGGTGTAAACAGTGCACTCAGAGTTATTAATTTCTTAGGGATCACAAATTTGTTTCAAACTAAATGTAATGTGAAACAAAATACTAATTATTTGTAATTGTATTGCTGCATTGGAATTTTCAGTAACAAAATAGTTTTGTGAGTTCCTTCTCATTAAGTTCATAGTTTAAAATACAAGCAATTTAGTAGTGCCAGTGTAATAATCTGAACATCATTGAGGATAACTACACTAAATGATTTACAGTAGAATTACAAGGGCTAAACACCTACTGATGTCATACGTTCTGCATGTCCATGTGTATTTATAAACCTATTGTAAGGAAGAAAAAATGAAGTTACTAGAATCTTTCCAATATACATACAAAAATAGCATTGGTTTCCTGCTCATACTTAACCTGATGAAAGTGCTTCAGAAAATATGGTAGCTAAGGAATGCTGCCCTTGCATAAAGATTGCCCAGAAATAGTTTATTAGACAAATTACCATATTCATCTCAGCTGTTTGCCCAAGAATACCCACCCATGTAAGAAATTGTTCTAACATGTTCTGTAGTTTATGAATGAGCTCCCTCTATATAGCATTGCACTTCACAATTAAAGCTATTACTGTAAAATGCAGGAAATTGCATTCATGGTTAATTGCATAATTCATTAACTCAGGCAAAGTGTGAGCTTGGTAAATATGTAAAACTTTTCAATCAACTCAAGTAGAATGAAAGAGGAAAATACATTATTGCTGAAGCTTTATATAGCAAATAAATATTGGGTTGAGGAGAGCATTTTGTTTTACATACTCATTTAATATTACAGAGGAAAAAGTCAAGAGCACTATAAAAACAAGTGGGAATTACCTTGATATTTTTGGGCGTTTTTCTTATGGTTGAGACAGAAAGATTCAAAGATTTAACTAGTTATTCAATCTAGTGTTGATTTTCTTGAATTACAAAGCACCTAACTGAAAATGGTGGTAGCACTGTGAACTTATTTACATTTTTATTACTTTTGATAGGAGCAAAGGGTGAAATAGGAAGAGATAACTATCTTTGAGATACAAATATCTTTGAAAGTCTAGAATTCAATACTAAGTGGAATATACAAGCCTGAGCCTCTAAATTGCTTTTTTTTATAACAACTCTGATTTCTGTTCCATTTAAAGACAGCTTACATTTAACACAGAAAAAAAGTCTTTATTCAAAAGAGAATAAATGTATTGTTAAAATTTTTTATCTTTTGAATTAAGACCTATTTTAGCAATCTCTTCATGATCTTTCCCATCATGGTCATTCCAGCATTATGGTATGCTTGTGACTATTAATATGGGGCTTAGTGGTACTATTTGACCATGCTTACAATTTTTGTTATATATGCTGTTCTCCCTATTACCTTTCTATAGGAAAACTGAATAACACTACTATCATTTAGAGAAAGGTTTGAATCTAAGCAAAAGGAAAATTTTCAGATAAAGAAAATGCTCTACCTTTATCCACATTTTGTTCACATTTTTGCAGTCCTTCCTCATTCACATTTGGATTTATCAGGAATGTGCTAGTAGCCAGTCTTGCTCTTTTGAGATATATATTTATCTAGTCATATAAAATACAGATAGGTATCAAGACCTTAAGAGTACTCTACTAACTTCTTTGAGAGAGATTCTTGCTTCAGATGAAGATGGAAACACTCTGGCAATAACCTAGGTGCCGAAGAATTTGCCCCTCGGGTTTTATATCTATATCAATATTTTATTCCTAGAAAAGTTGCTGGAACCTATTGCCATAAATATCAAACTACAGACTGAGGTAATTAAATATGGAGTCAAGAGCTTACTTTGAGAATAGATCCTATAATCTCTGCAAAAATAATGATCTAGGAAAGAAAGGACACTAAAGCTAAATGTGAAGTTTCTAGTAAACTGCAGTTTTCTCTGAGATGTGTTGAGCAACTTTGTTATTTGGAACATTGTTTTAAAAACATTATCACTAATGAGCACAGCTGTGTTTTGCAGCAGATTGTTCTCTGTCAACGCATTACACATAAAAGCTTCCTACATGGAGTCACTGGTAGAGTACAGATTTTACAGCTAAAAAAAATTTGCTTTCTCTTGATCCAGCAAGACTAAGGAATTTACACAGAAAAACATTGACAGCTACAAATTAATATGCCATAGTTAATAGTCACTTGCAGTACTTTTACACATTATCTGTACATGCATATTTATTTGCACTGTGCTTGACATTTAAAATGCAGTTCAAGCTCTGCAGAAGAACATGGGAGATTCCAGTAAACCACTGCTAAGCCACACAATAAAAGTGAATTACAAGTTATGTTATCTGCGACAGAGCTCTCACATAAGGAACATGGTAGTGTTTGTTACTGCTAATAGTTCCAAGAATGTGTTCTATTGATGGTGCAATATTCTGTAGCAGATATGAAACCTTCAGTATCAACAAATTAACTGAAGACTCTCTTATCTAACAATATCCTAGTCTAACAATAAAAAATCCTGATTGATATCGGCATAGCACAGCAAACAGCAGAACGGGTGATTTTACTAGATGTCCTAATCAGCTTTCAGCTTTTCGATTGCTTTGTAACCTTTAACAGATCTCTCTCAGCAGCTGAAATCTGAACACTTGATAAATATAGTAGCAGAATATCTGTCACAGTAAAAATAAAAACAAAATAGTAGAACAACTTTTGCTAAACAAATTGCTATTTATTAATAATGAAATCTAGGCCTTTAAACAACACACTGACTCCATGCATTCTTACAATAAAGTTTTTTAAAATGTAGAGCTAAAGAGATTGCCAGGAATATACACAAGGGTATCACTGAGAGAACTGCTTGCTGCACAAAGTGATGATACCATCCTAGTGGTCACCTGAGTACTCTCCTGTCTATACCAAAAATTATTTTGCTGCTTTGTTTATATATATAACTGCATAAAAGCAGAGCAAATACACAGCCAGAGCTTTGAAATGTCTGAAAGAATTATCCTGGATGTAGAGGTTTCTTACATCAAAAGCTGCTGCAATGGGGAAAAAGAACTAATAGAGCTGTAAGGAGAAGACAAGAAAAAACGGTTCACCAAGAAAGAGTGCCTGCGTTGGCTATAGTTCACCAGGGACAAACTGTCTACAAACCTTAGGGGCAGGAACACCGAGAGATCTTGGTATATCCTCTCAGGGAGATATGAAACAAAGGATGGAGTGGCACAGAGGTGCTGTGGTCATGCCCTGTTGAAATCAGTTCAAAAGTGAAACGAAGAATGGAGCAAACGCAGCAGAGTTGTGGTTATACTGTATCAAAACCAATGCAGTCAACAGGAACTAAGCCAAACGAATGATCCAGACGGTAATTGAAACATCAACTTTCCTTCACTAACTTGAAAACGTGTATTATTTTCCACACCCCTACATATATCAAAAACTAAAGTCACTCAAACCCCACCTAAACATGAAATGACACCAACTGTAACGTTACCTTTTTCCCTCTCTCAAAGTGAGGAGGAATGTCAGAGAAACTCCGTTGTAACTTCTGGGATCAGCTGATGGGTTGAGCCTGCCTTCTCCCCCATAGGATGCCTATTGGGTAAGAACCATATTCCGTGCATGCAGAATTATTATCTCAAGCTAGCTTTCATTGGTGATTAGATTATTATTTCATATAGGAATATGGCTTCCAATTCATCTTTGCATTCAGGTAATATGAAGAGCAATCTCTGAACCTTAGCCTGTCCCAGGCTTCTGTTGTCAGTGTTTTTGTAAATAAAATGTGTTATTCTGTAAATTGTTTAGTGTGAGTCCCCCAAGGGCGCTAGCAGCGGCCGTCAGTGAATAACATACTTGGCAAAACTGATAATATGCCAAGAGTGGAGGCACTGTTGGCAAGTGCCCCTGGATAGGACAGCTGAACCACCTCTGATACAGGGGGCTCTTCTGTGAAGTTCCCATGATGTGGCGCTGGCCGGCTGGCCGGGGGCAAGGGTCTCATCTTCCCTAGGGGTGCTGATAGATTGGTGAAAGAAAAAGAGTTCAAGGGAACCCCCCTTTTCATGTGACAAGACTCAACAAGAGATTGTGGGAGAGGTGCACATCTATCACACAGGGCAATAGGTAAGCAGAGCAAAAGGTCATAGTGTACCACTACCTCTCATTAAGTGAGCAAGATATACGTGAGTTCTTGGAAGGAACACATTTCACAAAAAATATATTTATGTTACTCTTCTATTACTCCAGAAAACACTGCTTTTCTGTGCCTAGCAAATGGCAAAAATATAAAATGGTTACTGCTGATCTTAAGACTTTTGCTTATTTAAAGGAATTTTTTAGAATCTGGTTTAACTGGTTATTTATCTAGATAAGCATTCCAATTTAGAGCCTTAAAGTTCCACTTGTAGGATTTCTCTTCCTCAAAAAAAAAAAAAATTTTACTAGTTTGTTTCTTTTTAAAAAAATGGAAATAAAATAAAATGAATGCTCTGATAAGAAAAATTATTTTAATTTCTGTCATTGAAGTTAATTCAAGAGCTAAAATGTATTTTCAACAATAAAACTAGCTACTGTGAAAAAAAAAAAGAATAACGCTTTTTTCGGCATCCATTAATAACATGACACACATCTAAGAAATTCAGAAAACTTCATATAAAAGAAAAACACTTAATAGTCCAAATAAGAACCCATATAAAATGAATTATCTCACATGCCTGCTGACTGATTCAACATGCTGCAGAAACTGTGTTTTTTCGTCCTTTCACTCAGTCTGAATCCAAGGTTCTGTCACACAACTCCTTTGTCTTTCTTCTTGGAATTTTCTTACCTAGGCTTCTAGTGCTAAGATTTGAAGGGATTTTTCTAGTTGATCTAGTTTGACCACTGAAGGGCACCTCATGTTCTTTTCCTAAGAGCAGACACAGCAGCTACTTTTCACATGAAGTTGTACTCAACTGGGGTTGCAAAAAAGGTTTGCTGTTCTCTCACATATCCTTATTATTGATTAAATGGCCACCTGTCCAGTGCCACAGAAGATGTAAATGAAAACAATCCTAATGTAAAGACTTTCCAGTCCAAAATTGTTAATGCAGTCCGAACAGAGAATTATTCTCTAAATAATGCAAGAGTCTGACAGGGACTCCCAACCGTTCAACGAGCCTTAGGTAACCTACAGAGAATGTTGATAATTTTAGGCAAGTTAATCAGAAGTTTAGAGTTGACACTGTCCTTTCTGTATAAAGAGAGAAAGGATTAATGGCCTTGGGCTTCACTGGCTTATAACAATGTAAACAATATTTAGGCACAATAAAAACAATATATTTGAAATTTCATTTAAGGCAAATCAAAAAGGTGAGATGTTGAGAGGTAAAAGAGGAAACTAGTAGCTAAGACAAAGATGAGTGACCAAAACAGAAAAACTGAAAGATGTAGCCAGTAAAGTAAAGAATAACTTTTTAAATAACTGTGCTTAGAGAGAAAGGGCTTACAGTACTCTAAATTGAGGACTAAATGAAATCAATAGCTTGAGGTGACTTCAGATCAAAGTGTGCAGAATAATTGTTGTATAAAATATGTAATCTAAAATGCAGTCCATTGGTTTATATTGGTTTTAATGTTCCATAGTGTAATCAAGCTTAATAATTCTTTAAAAACATTATTTATTTTAGCATTCTCTCTAATGCATATGGCATTGCACTGCATGTATCCTTACCCTGCCTCACATAAAAGCAGAAACATAAGCTGAATACAATCTACAGATGGATGAACATCTGAAGCTAATGTACTTGAAAGAGATCAACAGTTTGGAAAACAGAACTGTGTCATTTACTGGGTCATCAAATGGTAACCTTTCAAATGAAAAGCAAATAAATTGCTATTTCAAATGCATTTTATCCAAATGAAACAAAGACTAAAGTTCACAGTGTTAATTGTTCAAATCATGAAAACAGTTATGAAGTCAAAGTTCACCATATAAAAGAAAAGACCTGCAATCTTTCTTTAACAAAACGTAATGAATTTACATCTGGATGTTCCTTCACAAAGAGAAACCTCATCCTACATACTAGGTCTGGTATTCTATGTCTTATGAATCTACAATTAATTCCCTCAAAAATTAATTCTTCAGTGGAACTTTGCACTACACTCCACTTGGCCTCTTAATTTTGAACGATTAGCACACAGACTTTAAAAGTGTATTTATAATGTATTTATAACCATATTTGAAATGTTTTTAATAATTTATAGTAGTGAGAATTCATTATCCTTTAACTCTTACCCATTTTATAACCTGGAAATTAAATCTTAACAATTTTTCTTGTACCTGACCTATCAGACAACTCAGGATTCATTAGAAGTTAGCTCTCTCATTGCTGAAAGAGGGTAAAACCAAAAAATGTGGACAATAATCACATGCAGAAACAAACCTAAACAACACTCTACATTTTTAAATGAAGAGAAACTGAGACACTATACTTACATACTCATACAAAGTAGTTGAAATATTTCAAAAGTTCTGGACCGCATATCTGGCAGAGTTATGTGACCCACCATGACTTTCTGGTCAGTGATCCTTCATATTTCAGTGTCATTTGTATGCCTTTATCAACAAACAAAATTTTATGATTTAAGAAAGAAAGGAAAATTTTTGTATTTACAAATGATGCAGTCTAATTACAAACCCACTTAGAATTCTTTGTAGAATCCTTGGACAGATGATTCGGGAAATAGCTTTTCTTTTTTTCATCATTTATATTTCTATGCAGCAATAAGAATATACCAAGGCTGCTTTCAAGTCAAAGCAACATGCCAGTGTAGAGTTGACTGTGGAAGTTCTGACACTATGAAGGAAGTTCCTGGGAAAAACATGCCAGGGAGAGATTATCAAAAGCAAAGTATTTTGACAAAGCAGGATCACAAAAGTAAAATACCTTCTTCCTAGAGCAAATATCCACATTGGAAGTTGTTGCTCTAAGTTACAATTATGGGAACTATGAAAATCAGAATTCAAGCTGGATTAACTATTGGCACAATTTCTGTGGAAATAGGAAAAGACCCAATGTTTTATTTCCACCTGAAGTTTATTTTCAGACAACTTCTCTAATGCGGAATGATCATGGCTTTTTTTCTTTGCAGGTGAAAATTAGGACCCTTGCTATCTAATAGTTTTATTCTATCATCTCTAATTCTGTGTTTCCCAAATACATATTGTATTTTTCTAACCATTAAATAAATTGGCTTATTACTGCACCAGTGGACATCAGTGTGGTCAGACCCATATAAATGGCACCAAAACAGTTCCATAGCAACTGTTCCATAGTAACTAGTGTGCTTCAGATGGAAAATAGCAAAGGAAAACTGGAAAAGAAGAAACTGAAAAACAGTTAAACTAAAACGACTTTCTACTCTTATGGTATATTTCTACAAAGTATTCCTTGTGCCCCTGGTTCAGTATAAAGCTGCTTCCCTCACCTGTTTCGTTACCCTGTCAGAAAACTTACTCTAGAGTGGAAAGCTTCTGAAATATGGTCCTGTCTGCTTTCTAGAGCAGTGGCATGACCAAAGTTTGCTAGTTAATGTTTTCACGGCTCCACTTCCATATCTGTATTTTGTGATAAGAAGGAATTCACTACACCTTTACAAATGGTTCATGGAGGACAGCAAAACTACTCTGCCTGGGTACTGTATCCCCCCAAGAGCTAGAAGGGGAAAGAGAAGGCAAACGAAGGGGAAAGAGCAATGAGCATTGGAACACACCCACTTTTTATTGCAAGGAGAAGCTGCAATAGGTGTCCCACAGAGTAGCCTGCTGATGGTGCATTTTAGTTTAAGGACACACTGCATTGCCATTAGCTTGACAATCCTGAGCAGAAATCAGCTTGGGGCAATTCAGAGCAGAAGGGAAAAAACCCAGTTCAAGCTTCTGGGCAAACATGACACCAGGCTTCTGGTTTCCTCTCTGGGGTCCAAAACACCAAGGCACCTTAAACTCCTATTTGATGTAGTGCTATATTCTCAACAGCATCTAAAGTTAAATATTTCCAGACATGTGAGTGTGCAGCTGGTTAGAAGGCAGGTAGGAATCTACTGACAGAAACTTAAGCACAGGAGCAATATCTGAATATTAAACTCAACAGCTTCATGGAGATTATACAACCATCAGAAATAGCTGAAAGGTGGAAGCAAACCTGCAGAGATCCAGTTAAAAACAAAATCCCCTTCACAAATTCCCCTTATCTTAATTCGAGTTCATCTTAATGAGTTGCACTGAGATGAACCTCTTTTCAGCATCAGATCTACATCCTGTTAGAAACTTTGTCACAATGCTATCTAAATGATGCAGTAGTGGAGTAATAAAAACTGAGGATAGAGCAGCATTTACAGACTTCGACATTTTACCTGTTGATTTTGGAGTCTCATGATGAGCACAGGATAACTTAACAGCAGTTAAGACAATTTGAGAGTAATGAAAAAAAAATCCCAGAGAAAGAAATGAGAAAAGGAAAAAGGAAATTGGTTTAATTCACAGAAAATTCCTTTGAGAAAAACTTTTAGGATCTTATATTTGGAAAAGATTCACCCATGCCTAATTTTTAATCTGGAGAACTTTGATTAAATTTTATACATGTAAAATGAGGTCTAGAAGGGGAGATAGCAATACAGATGTTATGGAGGAGCTGTACAGAATATTCTCTTTACTAATTTACATGTCATGTCAACTTTCTTTATCCAAAACACTGTAAATGTTTCCAGTGCAACTATCAGAGTAATAAAAATTAGATTTATTCTACATTCCAAGAACCTAAAACAAAACAACACAGAACATTTACGTATTCTTTATTGCCTTTTAGTGATATCCATTCAAAAGGGAAAAGAACTCCTGAGTTGAAAGTGAATGTAAATTACAATGCAAATTTAAAGGAAAGGGTACAAATTAGAAATGGTTAGAACCAGTACACAATGTTATTTACCCTCCTGGATCTTCCTGCTAGGCTTCCATGAAGATGTGATTGACACAAATAGTTGACAGTGACGTTCGGTTTACTGTAAATTTATGGTTTCTCTTAACTACAAAATGAAGTTAGTTGGAAACTAATTCTAAGAATCACACGAAAAGCACAACAGTGTGAGGATACTGATAATAAATATTAATGTTTAAGGGTATGTATTTTTATTCTGCTTGTCCTGAGTGGTGAACACACGCATTTCAGGGTGCTTAGGCAGTATCCTGCAGAGATTCTGGTCTGGTCATATGTCACTGAATCTCTTTATCAGGTAGGCCATTTTCATTAAATATCTTCAATAAAGAGTGATTACAAAAAGATGAGTAATTTAAGAATTATCTGCTTTCTTCTATGCAATAAAACACGTGCATGGATATTTCTGTGATTTTGTATATGCTGTTCAGACACTGTTAACGTCATATAGAGTATGACACAATGACAGTGACCTCCTTCCAGATACTTCTTTTAATGGCAACTCTTTCAAGATATCAGAAATATCTCAACAAATCACATCTCTGCAGCTTTACAGCATATTAATCACATTTTGAAGTAGCTATTGGAAGTCCAGAATGCCAAATGATTGCTAGAGGGCTTCACTTAAATAAAATGGTGTTAAATGTAAGCATCAGAGCTTGTAAAAAGTGAGCAAAGAATGAGCACTGGTGCTGTTCATCAAACTTGTCTGCTATCAAGCAATAATGAGCACAGACCTACTAAGATATTTTTATTTTATCTGTCTAGAAACAGATGAGATAATCAAATCCTGTGCATTAAAGATAATTTCCTAAAAGAGAAGAAAGGATCTTTTAGGAAATGGGTATCAAGTGCAATATAAGATAGTCAAGAGTTATATTTTCCATATCTGGTGAGTTTTATAAAAATGTTGTGTAGAATTCTGACACATGCATATTTCTCTGGCCATAAGATTATCATGGCTTATGTCAGTATCACTAAAATCAAGACTTAGCCTTTTTCACGGGTATTTCTGAGAAGCCTGTTCTCTAATGCATCTAAATGTCAGACTACCAGTATTAAGAGGCACAGTACTAAATCTTAAATAGGTTTCCTATCAAAGTTCAACTGTTTTATTAGTGGGTTTCTTTGTTTATATTCTCTATTTAGAGAACTTTATCCACCAGATAAAGTCGGTTTTCTGAAAAATACAGAATTACAGGACTTAACTTGCCATACAGAAAGAGAGACCATGTGAATTATTTTCTCAAGTTCTTTCTGAGGGTATGATTAAACTGGTCCTTAATATGATGATTTAATATCTTTAATATCAATAACGGAAACCTACCTCATAGAGTAATGTTGGAAATGAAAGACTGACTGTTCACAATGAGAAGTTACTGCTACTTTCTGTGCTTCAACAGTTTTTGATAACTCATGCAGACTCTTCAGAAGAGTAGTCAGATACATTAAGTATTAGCCTCACCTCTATTCTGTGACTTTCAAGTACTTCCATTTGATCACATAGGTCATGACGGCTACTGAAAAACTAGAGAGAAACATATTTTGTCATCTTGTGCTCTGAAAGATTTTACAAGAGTCAGAGAGAGACCTCATGCTTCAGCAAAATAAACATTTCACTGAATAAACATCAAACATAAGAATGTAACTCAAAGTCTGGTCCACATTAAGTACATAGTATACACAAGTTAATATACCAAATTTTTCTGTGTTCTCTGGTCTAAATTAAAAGTTCTAAAATATAAAGTACCAGGTTAAGGAAAAACCACATTCAGAATGCTGGCTGCAACTTAGTTTCAGCTGCTAAAGCTTGATAAAAATATTGTAATTATTTTATAAGGGTCACATGACTGCAAAGTGAAGTCATTGGAAGAGGGTTTCTTAAAGACAACTCCCATCTTTTCTGATATTTCTGTTAGGCTCAACTTCTAAATGTATGTATATTGCATAATTTACTCACCATTACTAGTAACTTAAGTAACTACTAACTTAAACCTCCTTAATTTTTAACTTGTTTCTTTGCATTACATGTCAGAGCACCAATCCCAATTTATTTGGCCTTTCCTGTAATAGCATAAACATGCATTTAGCAAATTACTTCTTTCGCGGTCCCCCTCATCGCTACTTTCCCCTCCCCCTCCCTCCTGATAATCTGAATAATGACCAGCACAAAACAATAAATCAGATACATTATTGGAGTTCCCCTCCCAGTCTTGACAGGATTAATCTGAAAATCTGTTCCTATTGTTTACAGAAACAGAGTTGGGACATGATCCAGTTTGCAAGGAAACAGTGGGAATCTTTTTACTCTAATTTATAAACTCTAATAGAAGCAGAAAGAAGTCACTTGGCTTCACTTGCAAGTGATAGGAAATTCAGAATCAAGTTGAAATAATTGTGTAACTGTTTTCCAACACCACAGTTTTTACGCTTTGTAGATTTTGGTCACTAAACTCTTGTCTTTTGTCTGAGCTTTCTAAAACTTGAAGTATGAAATTTCTGGGCTGCTTTGTGTTTTTTCTAATTAGAGAAAAAAAAATTCTATACACACACTTTTTTGAAAACTGCGTGTTCAAGTGCAGTACAATGTCAAATACTTTAGAATGAAATGTTAAGTACAACTCTAGACTTATTTTCTTCTGACATAATTTAAGTGCAATTGAAAATTAAGATGCATTGGTATTTAAAACAATTATAACTAAATTTAGTGGTTGTGTAATTGACTTCTGAAAGAGCGTTCACCTCCATTGTTACCTGAATAATTTGACTTAGCACTACACAGAACTCAGAACTTGCTGCACTCATCACAATTACTACCTACACAGAGTACATTGCCGAGCTATTCATCTGAAAAGGGGCATGTAAATATGTTCATTTTTTCCCCTACTTTATTTCAACCATAATTATGTGATTCAATAGCTTTTACAGCTTGTCTGGTTTAAAGTAAGATGCAAAGGTCTGGCACAAATACTGAAATAAAGGAACATTACTTGTTTTCTATTGTAGGAACTGCATTTTCATTGTTAATGTAGTTAACTACAAAAATGTCAGATTTTAACATCGTCATGATATTTCAGCCAGAATAATGACGAGTACTTTAAAAAACTGAATAGTTGGTAGTTTTTTAACATACCCATGTGCAAAATGAGTAAGAGAAAAATGTGTGAGGCAATGTTTCAAATAGGAGAAATGAGACAGAAACAAATATTGATGTAGATGTAAAAATGCATATTATATCTGATCATGAACGAAAGGTTGAAGCATACTGCTAGTTAATGACGGTTAGCATGCAATTTGGTGACGTCATTAGATGAAAATTTATGCCAAATATTAGTTAATCTGTACCTTAACTATCATGATAAAATGTGTTTAACTTTATAATGGGATACCATGGTCTTTCACTAATTTATTTTATGATGTCACCTTATTTCATGACAGTAACTGTGGATTGTCATTATCCCCGAAATGTACCTGGATGAAGTGGCAGAATGCAGCTTGCTAAACATCTGAGACCTGGTTCTACATATTCACTAAGAGCACTGGAGGAAGTCTTAGGACCCAAAAGTCATCAGAAAGGTAGAGAAGCCTGGAAATAGCAGATTTTTTAAAAACATCAATATTCAGTGTGTGGAATCTGTTGCTTAGGGGAATGTTAAGTAATTGTGCATCTTTGATCACCTGACTCAGATTGGCCTCCCAGGAAAAGTCAGTAAAACCAGATCACAGTTTGAGCAGTAAGAGGAATCTGCTAAAAGAAGTGCAGAAAGCTTCCCTTCCCTTTTCACAGAACAACAAATATTATTTGAAAACAAATTAACCCTTCAACACCTCTTTCTTCATCAAGACATTCTTTCTTTTCTGTTTTTCATTATTTACTTGTTGGTTTACTGTTACAGACAGAAAACAGAAGTCTTTGTTCCAGAGAGGTGAGACGTGATGAAACACTAAACAAAAATGCCAGGATATTGTAGTCTATATTAGATCTTTGAAACACTTTTCAGAGAAGATTTCTGTCACAGATATATAACTTTCATAAGATACTTGTACCTTCAGATATTTATATCTGAAAACCTATACAGAAATGAAATTTTAAGACAGACATATAATTACTGCCTTAATAATAGAAAATTGGTATCTAATATCCAAAATATCTATGGTAACATTTTCTCACTAAGAATGTGCCTATGTCTAGACAAATAGTGCATCATGGTTACAGATTATTTCCAGAACACTCAAGGGTTGAAACTGCTGTTCTTTGGTTATGTGATTTACCACGTTTTCCATGGACACTGAGAGATTAAACCTTCTGAAAATACTACTTCTCTTATTTTAACAAGCACATAATATACTCATTATTTGGATCTCCCTAAAATGATATTTTCAATAGGTCTTTCTAAGAGAATCTGTTGGTCATGAATTAACTGCTATGCTGAGTTTCATTTTGTGACACAGCTAAGTGACCAACGAACATTTTCACCCCATTTAAATTTAAATACATTTTAAAATGCTCTGCCCACAACACTCTGTTTACTGAATAGTAAATATGGTTAGGATGTACTTTCAGTTGTAAACCACAGTTACAAGTTCATAATAGAGCTGAAAATGTATCAGGCAAAAGGAGCTCACAGGCCAAGGATAATCAGGAGAAACTGACATAGAAAAGAGAAAATCAGAGCCGGCCAGACGATCTATCTTGGTAAATTATATGCAATATGAGAATATTAATTTGGAACTCAATTATTTTCTGCTGATAAGCTTAAGCCTATATTCCATGACTGTAGGTGTCTCCCAAGAAATCATGGGAGATATAAAATAAAAAACCTCCACCCTTTAATAGTCACACAACCATTGTCCTGAATATAAATGGGAATGTAAAAGAGAAGCTGACTGTACACTTACTGTATGGAACTAAAATATCATGACTGGCCAGTCAAACAAGTAGTATTTGTGTCTTCTATGGATAAGAAAAAATCCCTCTTCTAGTATTAATAATACTCATGCTAAAGCCTCATGACTATTTGTCCCATTTCTGAAACTGATAGTTCTGTCTACATTTATAATTTCTGAATATGATTCCACAAAGAAGAATGTGGCAAGAATTTTCTTTATACCACTACAAAAAAAAAAAAAAAACAAAAAACAAACAGCTTTCAACAAGCAAGTTCTCTTAATTCAATTAAAAAATAGCAATGTGTAGCAATCACATTTCAAGTTTTATGAAGAAAAACAAATATCCTTTTAAAATGCTCTGCATATCTTAACTTTAAAAGTATGGCTAAGCACATGAATAACATTTAACTGTATCTAAATGCCTACCTGAGGTAAAGAAAAAGGAGGAGAACAGAGATAAATACCTTTGTAAAGCTGTTCCTATGATCCTTCACATCCTAGGTAGGAAAGCAGTTTTCAAAATTATCTGAAAGGAACAGAAAAAAAAAGAAAACAGATTTTTCAAAAAGAAAATATAGCTGAGCAAAATGATGATGATTCATATATTATAATATAAGGGAACAGCAAAATACTTTAAGTTTCATTTCACCTTCCTATGACAAAAGATATTTATTTTTTTCCTGACAGAATAAATCGATGTAAAACTGAGAAATGGCCCCTTCTAATCAATCCCCAAGAGCCAGACTGAAGATCAGTTGTGAAGATGCAGTGGTCAAGTGGGGTTATCAGGGAAAAGGTTTTTCTCTACTATATGTCGTGCTGTTTCAGTCTACATGAATGCCTTCCTGGATGATAGTAAGTACTCTAGCATTATTACGCCTGCATTTCAAAAAGTTATATTTCCTTGGAAAGAATTGTCCTAGGTAGCTTAATGTAGAGATTTGATGTTATAAGACAAAACAATAATGGGAAATTTTGCAAATATATTTTCAATGTCCTTTGATTAGCATCAATGGTGAAAATTGTCATTTGATAAATATTTCAGCTTTTCTGTCAAAATGATGACAACTACAGCTGGTTTAGTTAGAAGGAAAGACATATTTCTGAAACTGGCACTGCAGTTACCTTAAAATATGCAGAACTGGCACAAAGAGACAGAAGACTTCATTGTCCTAAAGCATACTTTGGGTGGCAGCAAGGTCTCTACATCCAAGCAGAAGCGAAAAAACGTTCTACCACATCAACTGAGCAGGCAGCATCACTGTGACCCGGAAACGAGAAATTAGCCTGAGCCCTATAATGATTAATGTCAGGAGAGGGACTTCTAACCTAATTTTCATTACACCCCTATGATTTGGGGGGTTTTGTATGTTTGTTTGGTTGGTTTTTTACTGTACACCTGACTGGAGGGTGGGAAAAGAGTGATCCAAAGAAAACATAGGAAATGAGTGGATGTTCTCCTCCTTGAGCTTTGTTTGTGTTTTCTTGTGTAAAGAGAGGAAGAGAAGAGATAATAAAGGATTTTTATTTCCTTTCCCTGATACAGAATGAGACGCCTTCTATATCAAATTTTCCCAGACAGCAATTTCTAGCATGGGAAGTTCTTAACTGCAGAAATATTAGCCAGAAGGCAAGAAGATTGGGGCATACCTTGTTCTGCTTATTCAAGGCTGGCAGTCTTTGGAAATATTATCTGTTATCATCAACTTTAGAGAATGTTATCATCAGCTTCAGAGCAAGCACAAAGTATATGTATTTACCCCCTCAGCATCTGCACTGCTGAGTTCACTTGAGTGCAACAGAAAATCCAGTTTTCAGGACGTTTGAAGAAATATTCCAAAATGCCTTAAGTGTTAAAAATCAAAAAATTGGTGCAGAAAATATCCATTCTGGCACGTTAGTCTCTTTTGATCACTACCCACAGGCAAATGCTAATGAACAAAACTGTCAGAGCTACTGCTTTCTGCTCACATACCCTCTTTATGATACACAGCAGACACCTATATTTGCAAATGCTGAAAATGGACAATTCAACTTTGTTGCTGAAATTGAACCTTGCTGTACTTTTACATATTTAGGAGAGAATGAGTCCTACCTTTTCCACACAGAAATGAGAGCAAGGAAGAAAGCTACAACATATTACTATCTGTTCATCCTTAGACAGCGAAAGTAACAAGGGCTCTGTGTTTTACGTTCTTTCTTGTCCCACCCACTGACAATGTAGTCTACTGACATTTATAGTCTCCACTGGAGTCTTTGTAAAGACATCATGGACCACTGGTAGTCTTCACATCAAAAGCAAATATAAATTATCTGAGGAAGAGAATGTTAACATTTAATTTGATAACGATTGCAAATTCTTGTTGTTGCTGTAAAATAAACCATAACTAGTAACATCACCAAGAACCAAGGACCTCACTCTAGGTTCAGACAGATTAAAATTCTAAGTGATTCAAAAAGACACTAACATAAAACTGGTCTGAGTCTATACATTACAAAGGAATCTGCAGCTATTTTCAGAGAAGGATTTTTCAATTTTTTCCTGCCCATTTGTGTTCTTGCACTGCTCTTGTTCTTTGCTCTGGGGCAACCTAGTGTTTGCTGCAACCACTAAATTCTTACCAGACAAGAACAATCATTATAGCCATAAGAGTTCATGCCGGTTAATGATTTCCTTCTCCTACCCCTTAAATTTTAAGGAAAATCTTTTAGAGTGGAAAGCATGCTCAAATGCATCTTACACTTTTCCCTCTCCTTCACACTAACCTACAGAAATGGGTACTCTCATATGTGGTACAACTCCTCTCTGAGGCCTTACAGGCCAGAGCCAGCTTCCAGATTATGAAGATGGCAGAAGATCAGCATCAAGCCCTCTGGAACAGATTACAACATTTCATTCCTTGCCCCAGAGCCTAGTTTCATGTATATTGTGCTACTACATCCAAATACAAAAGATCATTCTCATCATTAAAAAGATCCTACATACAACAAAACCTGTAAACAACCCAAATTTGCCTCTATCACCTAAAATATAAAATCAGACTGGCATTTCAAAGCTCAGGGTTCAAATCAGTCAGGAAAAAAGAAAGTATTACTCCCCATTCCCAAATTGTTTCAGAACATTTTACTAGAACAATACCAGTTTTAAAATAAATTAATCTTTTAACTAGAAGAAAACCCTTAAAAGTCTTTTTACATATATGTAAAACTCCAGGTAAATGGTTCTTTCTAAAAGAGCTTTTCTAAAAGATGGAGGAGTTAGGAGCAGAAAACATGCAACACACTCTGGGAACTTCCCCTTTTGAAATTATAATTTCTCAAAGCATGCATATAGGAGAGATTTCAGCTGAATTAATGCTCTGTATACTCTTTATTAATGTTAACTAAGAATTGTAGAATGTCTCAGGACTTAAATCACCAGATTTAAGTAAAAAATAGATAAATTATAAACTGAAATATTACTGATTGTCAAACAGATTCACTATGCTGAGATATGATACAATGTTCAAGTTATCACAGAAAAGTCTTTCAGGAGACCAACAATGCCATCAGTGATATTTGTGTTGCAGTGACTCCCAGGAATGTCATCAGCTTCTGAAGAAACTGCCACTATTAAACCATAGAAGATCCTGGGTTGAAGAGCTGCTCTTTGCTTCTGTTCTCCTGAACACTTTGCAGATTATGAGGCAAAACTAAGCATTTCATACTGCACCTGAACTTGAGAGGTATAAGCCATTTGTTTCCTCACTGAAATGTGTTACTATTCTAAAATGCAGGGAGAGGAAGGAAATCTGAATCCTATGTAACTACTGACCTTGGTTTGGATTATTTAATGAGGAAAATGTTATAGAAAATCTGCTGGCACTTCTTTCTCAGGAAAGAATTTTGAAAGAGACACCTAAAGACAGATTAGCAATTTTTTGCTTAAAATATTTACTAATGATAGCACAGTGTATACAAGTATGTCACACAGAGAAATGTCCAGAGGACCATTCTGTTGCTGTTTAGTAATGCTTTTGAAAAAATACTGAACTCTGCTTTGGTTACACATGTATAACTCCAGAAAGCTCATTGAACAACCTTAGCATAATTTTACAATATTACTCTTCAATACCCATTTCTTAACCATATAGATATTTCTGAATATAAATAGCTGTTTGCAGCTCATTTAATAATAATAGAACATGGGACATTGATGTTTATATTGCTTGTCTACACATGAGAATAGTCCAAAACTTAGTTTTTTTGAATAGAAGCATTTTACTCTTAGTTTGATTTACCTTGAAAGCATTCCTTTAAGTGTCTCTGAATAATTCCAGGTGGGGATTGGATTTTAGAGTTTTATACAAAAGCAATTTTTCTCATGAAAAGACTGCATAATTAATTAAGCCTTGGAATATTTTCATTAGCTGGATGTTGCGTGTTTTCTTATCTCTGTGTTAAGGATGAGTGATTTCAAGCACAGACGAACAACTCACTGAATTTCACGCAGCAAATTGCAAGTAGTGGCAGAATCACATCTGAGGGATTTTTAGCTTCTAGCACTTGTTTGACCTCATTGTCCCTTTCAAGTACGTTTACCTGTAAAATGGCAGTTTGAGGCAGAGGAAGTTGAAAGGGCTTATAATAGATTTCCAAGGGTCTTACATGTCCTATATAGCAAAGCCTTCTTTAACTCACTAAAGTACAGCTATATACCTGGATTCAATATGTTATTTCTGTAACATATTTATCCTATGTATCCCATGAGTAGACGTTTTTACTTATTTGATTTATAAAATTTTGATAAGAGCATCAGAAAATCCAGAACCAGTGCTAGAAAATGGAATAATGGAATTCAAAAGCAGTAAAAGGCAAAACCAGAACAAATAATGCCTTGTATTACTTCATCTCTTTCTTAGCTTCAGCAGGTCTTTAAATATATGTAAATCTAGATACCCTGGATAAAACACAAAGTAGAAGGTAATTTCCCTCAAACCCAGAATATTTTAGAAAATTGTTAAAACAATATATTTGATGACACAGTAGTACTGAATACTTTAACATCCATTAATGACATTAACTTCATTTAAAAAAAATCATTATTTGTTAATGGGCTGGCCTTGCACAGGTGTAGTACGCAGAAAGATTATGTAGAAAAATTTGTCAGTGGACCTTAGAGGTGGGCTATTCTCTCTGTAAGTAGGCATATTCTTCTGCTGAAATTATCAGGACTGAAATATTTGCTGCAAAACTATTTGTATAAGAAACTTGTACTCCTTTCACCAGCTGTGAATGGTAAAGTATACTCACGTGCTAGTCTAGCTGCAGCCAGGCATGCAGTGACATGTATGCTCTGAACCTGTACCACAATAATACGCTCATTTTCTTAATCACAGGAACTAATAAAAATACTGAGGTCTGTTCTGATTTTTTTCCCCAATATTCCAGTTTTATTGATGTGTACTTTGGGTAGAGCCTAAGGCAGTTAACCCTCACTCAGAGTTTGTTCCCATCCAAATACTGACTTACTCTCCCAGCAAATTCAGCCAATGTCATCCTTAATAATCATCATAGTGATTTCACAGTCATGTTGAACAGGGAAAGATGTGACGGTTGTCCAGAAGTACTTTCAAGGACAGTATTTCTTAACCTTAGTCCAAAGTCTACTTGACTTTCCTGAAAATATCCAAAGCCCACACCCTGTCATTAATGTCAACCAAAAACACTGTCATGATGATTTCCACAAATGTAACCAAATAATGTTTAAGATAAATTTTAAATAATTGTTTGCTATTGTTCCTTTCACAGATGGTGCTAATGGTCATTTCAACTATGCACCTTTGGGCTCTGCTGGTATTACAGATTGAATGCTTGGTGGCTTTTAGTGTGCTGGATTTTTCCTACAAGAACTTCAAGCATATCTTCCTCTGGAAGGCATCAAATTTATGTAGTTAATCACATTTCCCTAGTGTAACAGAAAACCATGGGTTATGGGACTGATCGAGAGACTAGGTTTAAAAACACAACCCTAATCTAAGTACAACTGCTACAGCTGATGAAATTAAGTGTTACTTCATCATCGTTGCAAAGGCAGTTAATCTAGTAAAAGAGTAATCCAAGTCAGACCTAAAACTGTGCTGCAAAAGGTACTGTCTTACCAGGTGACTAACATGGGGAGAATGGGAAAGCCATAGAAAATACCAGCTAGAATAACAATATCAATAAATCTAAATAAAATATTCCATGGAAAATATCAAATTTTCTTTGTAGTCTCACATGAATATATGTGCTATCAATGAGAAGTTAAACTGTTACGCAAACTAGCACTTTCAATGGAAAAACTGCCTATATTTAAATTTTAAAAGTCACTCTGAAATGTTTTTACTACCCATAGGAGTTCTAACAAAAAAAACCAAAGCCCAACACAAACCAAATAACAAAAAAACACACAACAACAACAACAACAACACATATCCTAACCAACCAACAAAGCCAAATTTAAAAAAACTCCGAAAAACAATCAAACCACAAAACCCAAACAAAAACATCCCCACCTTTCTAGATGTCAAAAAAGGGACTCATGAGTCTGTATTTCTTAATTCTGGTTCTGGATTTTCTTCTACACAGCTGCTTAAGCTCATATGGCTTCCCTTTGTATTGCTATCAATACATTAATAAAATATAGATTACATTAGCCTTTCCATTGCTTAATATTCTAGGTTAATTTAAAAGCACTCGTGTTCTGCAAAGAAAACTGTGATCAAATTTTACACTCCTTATTTACTCTGTCAGCCTGGTAGAAGTTTAGCCATAGTCAAATTTTTTAAAAAATTAAGAATCTGGTATTTTTGCCTAAAATCTTCAAATATTATTAGTTTTGTATGCAGAGAGGCCTCAGAACTTCTTTGTAAAACTTGAAAGACAAGGAAAACAATGTACAGGGTGATTAGTCAGTGGTCCAGAGTGCAGCACCAAGCATAGTGATGTTCCAGGAAGCCTGGAAGAGAAGTGGGAACAGTATTTCCTCTCCTATTGCTGCAGTAACAAGGAAGGTTCTCAATATTAAGTTCAGCACAAGGTTTTTTCTGCTTTTTTCCTTTTAGGGAATATGTGTAGATGTCTGAGAAGCAATGACTTCTGATTTAAATATATACCACTCAGTAACCAAGTAACTACTGGACAAGATACTTCTTGTTAACAACATGGATATCAGATTTCCAATAAGAAAAGCTGTCAAGACAAGATCTTTCACCACCCAAGTGTATTAACTGACCAAATGAAAGAGAACAGTGTCTCTGTAAACAAGATAATATGTGTGGAGCAAATTAATATTTCTGAGAAAACAACTTTGGTTAAAAGCAGTTTCAACATAATTCTTCACTTTTAACGTATCAGATGTAAGCAAACTACAGAGATACATTCCCTCACTTAAAATCTAGGGGTATTTTGCTCTTGGGGACTATACTTTCATTTTTCACAGTATTTTGCCAACTATTTTGGCATCATTGAAAGAGCCTTGTAGAGGGAAAAATATTCTTTCCTTCTCAAAATACACTGAAGATATATACTTGAGTGATCACTATGGTTTTCTAAGTAGAAATCCTTTTTATTTTACAATAAGGCAGTGATACAATGCAAGGACCTTGAGGAAGAACTCACTCAAATCCATACTTCGGTTAGCATCAATATTAAATAGGGCTTAATGTGCAGCTGTTTCTTTCAGCTTTAATTTAATTTCATTTTGGTTAGAAGAGACACTCTACAGTTGTAACCCCAAAATGCCATATTTAATTATTCTCTGTTCATATTTTTTCTGTTGTGGATGCCCAATTTCAACTCAGCACCTTTGCAGTTTCAGAGAAGCCACAGCACACACCACCCCCCCCTTCCTTTTTCTCTGTCTGTTTGGTCTAGTCCCAGAATTCAGGGCAGCTTTGGAATTAGCTGACATGCAAAAGAGTAATTACCCCTCAGTCTGCATGAGGAATTAAGACATCAGTGGAAGACTGGAAATCTAGCATTAGCTTAACCATCAATTTGTGCCCATGCACAAGACCCAGCTATAGCACATGAAGATTATGCTATCCATTATGATATCCATTAGTGTTTTAGTCAGCCAAGTCTTTCGTGATCCAGTTGATGTTTGGTATTCACAGATAGAAAACAATTACTTTGACATTCTTATTAATAGATTTAGTGTTATTTAAAATGTTGGTTTGTAGAAAAATAAAAGGAAGAACAAAAAGGCAGAAAAGGCAGAAAAGTCTCCTGAGTATTGTAAAATCTTTTGCATGTCATTCAAAGTGACATATGTATGGGGTTGGGTTGTGGAGGGGTTTTAAAAATATTTTTAATTACTCTATTATTTCCTGAGTGACTGCATGTTTAAACTTCCTTCAAAGAATCAAACTCTTTATTTTACTGCTCTTAAGTTTTTCTGGCTCATGGTAACTGTTGACAATTGCCTTGCTTGAGACATCAGCCCCAAGACATCTTATAACAAGATACTAAGTGATGCCACAGGTAGCAGGAGGAGCACTTACTGCTCTGGAAACTGAAGTTGATTAATGATTGATGGGAATAACACTCAACTATTCTAACCAAAGAAAGGTGCAAATAGTTCTGTTAAAGAAGTGTGCTGCATTTCAACAGCCTCCAAACTTACACAAAAACACAGTATCATGTGCAATTACTATATTGTCGGAACAGTTTCCAGGATGGTGCATTCAGAGTACTTGTGATAAACCCCAATGAAGAATTATAATCAGACATATCAATCAGTCTTATTCAGGAGTTTCTTTTATTCAACAAAAGAAACCCCAGTGAGATCTATTCGTGCTAAATCCAGACTGCTGTAGATTCCTAAGTACCAAACATGATAATGTAAAGGGAGTTGTCAAATGAGAAGTGAAGCAAACCTGTCCTATCCTCCAAAAATTGTATCTATTTGCTGTCAGTGGGGAAAGAGTTTTATCCTAGATATTTTACCACTGAGCAGGTGGACAAAATGTCCAGTAGTGTGACAGCACAGACCTTCTCCATAGTAATAGGTATTAACTAAAAACACTTGAAAAACATAAACTGTTCAGCCAAGAAACGCATAATTATACATCCTTTAGCCACCAATTCCAGTTTCGTTGCTAATGACTACATATTGGTAAGGTTTTCTTTTGTGGAAAAAAATAAGTCAAGGGAAATTAAAGTAGCACATGCCTTGTGATGATACTCAAGAGAAGCAGGTGGAATTTCCCTGTTTTAGTCTGACGGCTAAGACAGTCACAAATACCTTTGAGTTTTCAGATTTATGTATCATCCAATATGTCTTTATGGTACTTTTTTGGAAACTTTAAGTACTAATGTGCCTTCTTGCAGTCTGCGTTAAACACTTGTAAAATATTTGGGGATTTTTCTCGGTTTTTTTTTTTAATTATTTCTGTGCCTCATTATCTTATTGCTGACTTCCTCATATATAAAACTGCAGATTTTGCAGTTTGCTTATTCTTTCTCATGTGTTAGCTTTATTTTAAAATGATTTGATATTAAAAGAATTTTGTTTGGAATGTTTTCTTTAATTTTTGAAATAAGACCTGCTGATACAGCATTATGCTGCTTCACTACGAATTCACTGGGCTTTTAGTTAATATTGTATGATCTTCAAAAAAAAAATTAAAAGGTTTCACATTATCTGTTTAGCTGCCACACAAACACAGGGAAAGTATTAACACATAGATACAGAACTTTACATATAATACATGGAAAAAAAAAAGTGACATCACCTTTGTTAAATACTTCCTAACAAGTTTTTTTTTTTTCAAGCAGAAGAGGGCTAAATAGATCAGAGAATGTGACTGGAGTTCAAAATGGTGGTCTTCCGTTCTCTAAAAAGTTTTTTTTTTTTCAAGAGGTTGAGGTTTATATTATGAAGAAATAGGCCAAAATAATGAAAATGAAAGTGCTCAATTATATAAAAGGTTCAATACATGTTTGTCAGAAAGTCAGCATTCAGCAAATCTGATTCCAAGTAAATCCTGTATCTGCAGTCAAAGACATGTGGTTTCCTACCAGAGAAATTCTTAATCATGTATATGACATATCATAAATACAATGGCATTTCAGAGCTGTTTCCTGAGAAGACTGAAAAAGCCCCATGTATTAATAAATGTATGGCTTTGGTACTGTAGTGTAATTAACAGTGACTGTTGTCTAGGTCAGGACTTCTAAAAACCTTGTGGTTGTTACATTAGGCAGCAGAGACTGTGTTCTTTTAGTCAGGAAACTGAAAAACAGAAGAGGCATGGTCCACCTCCTACACACAGAAAATTCCCTCCCTATTAATTACAATTTGAATGAGCAACGTTTCATTCCTTAGTACACAGCAACTTCTTTGAACTCTTAATCTGCAGAAAATTAATGCCTGAGAACACTGTGAGTTTTTATGTATGCATATAAAACACAAGATTCTGTAATGATGAAGAACATGTAAATGTCTGGGTATATAAATTTGTTATGTGTCCTGCATGTTCTAATAGTAAGTAATACTCAAATTCTTCCAGACTCAGCAAGCTGTTTTGCTTATTGCTATGTGGTTAATGAACAACTTCCAGCTAGACTTTTATCAGATTATACCTATCTGATGAAATCCAAACAACTTCAATCTAAATTAACTGAAAGATTTGTAATCAAATCTACCACCCAAGGTGTCTGATATAACCTAGCAAGTGGTTAACACCCAAGGCCTTAGAAAAGACCTTGAAGGACTCAGTGAGAAGGAAAAAAACCCCTAACCTAACTTTTAGTTCATGGGCTGACTGGGATTTAGGGAGACCTCCTCTTCTAAGAGGATCTTTACTATTTCCATTACTTCCTTTCTTTCAGTGTCTTGTTTTCCCTTGTCACCGCAAGGTTAAAACTAAAGTGTTATAAACAACATGTAGCAAGACCTAAAACCAATGGCAGAGCAGAAATGTCAAGGCAGTTGTTTCATCTGAGAACATTAAAGCTTCCTGCTTGAAGGCCTTATTTCAGTGGGAGGGTCACAGTAGTGAGCATACCAGACAGCACAGTGATGGCATATGGAGCATTTTATTTCTGGGTCATTGGGTTCAAATCTGACCTAGCTTTTAGTACCCAGTAGTAATTACCATCTGTTGACTATTAGTGGCTCTATGAATTAGTCCTCTGTCTTAATCCTAGTAAAATGACTTCCTTTCACAGATAGACAGTATTCCAGATTTGTTTGGCATGCCTCCACCTTTTTGTTCCCCTGCAGGATGGACACATCTCAAGAAATCTCCCCCCCTCTTCCACAGAATTGGACCTTACAAGAAGAATTCAGGGTTATTATGGAGGATGTGTGCACTGGTGCTTATCATGAGGCACCTGTTGTACAGACAAAGGGAAATGCTCAGGCTCCAGGGCTGCCAGTCTGGCCACCTTTTATAAAGTCAGAAATGTTAAAGCTAAAGAGGAGAATAAACACCATCTCATCAAACCTCCTGCACTTCACATGCCATATAGTGCAATAATCAAATGAAATCTACATTCTTCAATACTGTTTTGAGCTATAGCACTCCTAAGTTGTACTTTTTTACTCCATTGATCCAAGACATTATTGATAGAACAGTACATTTCTAAGTAAGTTGATAAATAAAATAATGTTATCATTGACAACCTGCACCTTCTTTTGAGTCTGAATTTAACTGCATCTTTCAACTAGTTCTTCTGGTATCAAGAGCCAAATATCGTCAGAGATCTCTTTATAAGGTAGGTAGTACATGCCATGATGAGTTCCGCTCAGTTTTTAGCTTCTGAAGGTAAGTATATTCCAAAATTCAAAGCCTTCCTGAAGCCTTTCCTTCTTTGGAAAGACTTTTAGCAATACAAAGAAAGTTTTCAACTTCTATTCTGAAGACAGCTGGGATTTATCCTGCTATAATCAGAGAAAAAGTCATCTCCTTACTTTTTGCCTCCTGTCTTTCTTTTTAGGGCTGTTATATCAGTATCTTAGTATCAGTGCACTAGAAATTAATATCACATTATTTTTAAAACCTGTATGTTACTGCAGTGTTAATTCACAGATACCTTAATTTTCATTTCAGCTCTTAATATTCATCAATATCTTCAATATTCATCTTAATATGCATTAAGAAATCCAAATGCATGGACTTTCTCCATTACTTTTCACCATTTCTCTGTTATCTGATGTCTGAGATTATGGCTTTTCTAAAGAATTACTACTACTCAGTAGCAATTCAGTGGCAATAGACAGGTGGATGATTATTGCTAGTCTCTTCTTTTGCTCACTGTCCTCCTAGAAAAAAAATGCATCTACTTATTTTAAAATACTAATTTTAAAATGCCAGGAAAAAAAAGGCCTACAAATATTTTTTTTTGAAAGGAGGTTTCCTTCTTCCCCTTAATTTTCCTTCTCTACAACTGGCAACTAAACAGCAGCAAATGTTCTTACCATCTGCCTTAGTGTTTTAATTCTTTCCATTCAACCTAGTTACGAGCTACCTACAGAATATCCCACAGACTCTGTTTTAAAACTCATTCTTACTAACTCCAAAAATACCTAGCATCCCAAATTCTTTCTATGTGGCCCAAAAGCAGACTTTGCCACTGTTGTGGCTCTTAACAGATTCTATGGCTTGTGGAGGCTCTATCATTAAAAGGTCTCCTCCGGCATCAGGAGAGTGAAGGGTAAGTGTCCTGGAAATAGAGGTGACCAAAACGATCATCCCTTTAGAGCAAAGATTCACAATTGCCAGATCCAGGTCCTGCTAGCATCCCCAGCCCATCCTACAGATGCACGCAGAAACAACAAGTACTTCTGTGTCTTTTCCAGGACCACCATATCATCAAAGGCAGGGCAACTTGTGCTGGCCTGTCCTCTCCTTCAGATCTTTTCATCCCATGCTGAACATTCCCTCAGCAAGTCTCTGAGCATCTCTGATCTAGTGCATCACCCAGAGAACAGGTTCATCCACCACACATTTTCTCCACTCCCTCTCTCCAATCCCTCATCATGAAAGGGCACAACCGTAGTTTGACACAAAAGCTTCTTTTGTCTTTCCTAGATTTAGCACTATTTTTCCACAGTCTTCTAGTTCCACAGACAACTGAGAGTCCTAAGAATATCACAAGAATTTTCCTCTTCTTTATGTCCCTACTGAAGCTGCTGATGATCTCTGAATCAAGGTAATTTGTGCCACGACTTCCAGTCATCAACATGATTTTAACCACGCCATACAGACTCCTATCAGCTCTCTCTGTAATCTATGTTTTTATTGCTTCAACAAAACACTGTGCAGACTTTCTGTCCTTTTGCCCTCTGCTGAATGTCTCATCTGCTGTTCTTAAAGTCGAGAAAGTTGAATTCATAAAAATTTTTTTAAAAGGAAGAAAAACCCCATGCCCTATGAAACCTGTTGCGGAGTGTTCCTGAAAAATGCTGATGTGCTCTTCTGAGTGATACCTTTTAACTATCAAATATCTTCACACATATTAGATTACCTCTGTGCTTGCTTTCATGTTAGTTTGGAGAAAAGATGGCTTTGAAGTGTTTTAAAAGACATGCTTTTATTTGTTGCAGTATTAAAAATGCAATGCTTTACCTTTAAAGGATGAAGAGCTTTTTGAAAACTGTCTGGGGGCTTTGTGGGTGTTTGTGTTTATGGCAATTTTTCCTGTCAATGTGTAATGACAGCTAAGTATTTTCTCCAGTGACTTTCACAACCAGAATCAATCAGGTAGCAGTATGAATACACAGCAGTACATATTCAGACATAAATTGATTTACAGGGTCATTACTTTTCTCACTAACTTAAGGGAGCAGCTCCTGTTAGTGACACTGGGAGATGCTTGACATTCAACTGCTCATAAAATAACAAGACACAGAAATAACACCAAATCTTTCAAACATATCCTAGCTAAAATTACATTTGAAGCTAAGCGAATATAACAATTCAAGATTCTGGGGTGACCCTGATAAAATAGCACAAACAATCTATCTGGAGCATGTATTGTAGAATTAAACTTTCAATGGTCTAGAATGACCACAGAATTACTTCACATTTATGTGTATCTGAAAAAAAGTCTTTAGGAATAGAAATACAATTTCTTAGGGCAAATATTCTAACTATGCATTGCCTATATAAAATAGCAAATTCCATTACAATTTGCAGTCATATATATATATATATATATATATATAAATAATATATACGATATAATATAATACCAGTACATTGTTTAATTTGTGTTTTAATTGTTGATAATTTTTAGGACAGACATCCTATATAGATATAAATAGAACTATCAAAGGCTATGTTAACTCTGCGTTCTAAGACTTTTTTAAAGCCAAAATGTTTAAGTGATAGTTTACTGTTGAACAACGTTCATGCCGCTTAATACCTGTCATCACCGTCCTCAGACTTCTAAGTTTTACATGTTCTACCACCAAACCTATGTTCTGTACTTCAACTTGAAAAGGGAGTTTGTCTCCTGAACATCAAAGGCTGTCACTTCAAAGCTTTTATGTTACTGCCTGTGCTCTGCCTGACACAACCGAATAGAGACACTGTGCTGAGCGCTCACCTGAATCAGCTTTAGCACTGCAACTCTGCAGTAGCAGTTTTCCTCTCTTTTGCAAGCCCAAACCCAGTACCTCTTCTCCCATTTTGACATTGCTTTTAGCATGCCTCCCTTAACTGCTCAGAACTCACCACTGCTATCAGATAGATGCAGTGGAAATTGTAGGGCCACATCAATGTGGCCCATTCCCTCTTGCTGCTTTAACTTTTTACTCAGTGATGTCTCATGATAGACAGATAACTAACATAATGTAGTCTGAATGCTCAGCTGACATTTCTGGCAATGCAGGAATAGATATATTTTTTATTTATTTAAAAAAATAATTAATGCATTCTTTCTTCAAGAATGCACTGTTTCAGGACTAGAATGAATCTTCTGAGCAAGCTGTAGTTATGGTGCAAACCAAAAAGCATTAGTAAGATAAGGCATGCTTCATCTGGCATCTTTCTCACCACTGCCACAGCACAAGCATGATGGGAAAAACCAGCAAGGTGGTATAGTCTCCCCAGTGTTTACCTTCTCTAGTTTTCTGGAGAAGTCCAGGGCCATGATAAAATCTGTGTTAAGTTTTAATAAAACAGAACTAGAGAAGGTAGCTCAATGGTTTTCTTCTGTCTAAATTTTCCTCTGAAACTTCAAGTTTAGGGAATGTCCACCACTATATTTAGTTCAATTTTGTCTCAAGAGAGATTACTCGATTGAAGAAGTTGAAGACTTCATGTATTTACAGGTTTCTTTCATAGCTACTTTAATGTCAGGACCTTTTCCTTTGCCACTCTCCTTTTTCAGCTCCTGCCTTATCCGACCTTTCTTTTTTCTGTGTGTAGATAACATATTTATAACTTGTGTTTTCTTTTCAAGAATAGGCATCTCCTTTACTTCAGTCACATTTACTGAGAGATTTTTTTTACATTCTGTGGGTGTTAAAATAACTAAGATTTATCTCTGTTAGAGAACCCGCATGAGCTTGCACTGTGTATTAGAATAGCACTGTGGTGGAAATGTTCATGGAAAAGCCTAGAAAAACAGAGTTTGAGCTCCATTTTTCTGGCAGCAGAGCTGCTACCTTGGACTTTCAGAGGGCAGATTTTGGTTTGTTTAGAACCTGGTTGGCAAGATTCCTTAAAAGGCAGTCCTGAAGGACAAAGGAGTCCAGGAAGGCTGGATATCCTTGAAGAAGGAAATCTTAAAGATGCATGACAAGGGTGTCCCCATGAGCTAAAAGATGAGCTGCCTGGCAAGACTGGCTTGGCTGAACAGAGAGCTCTATCTGGAACTCTGGAAAAAAAACCAGAGTTTATGTCCTTTGGAAGAAGTGGCAGGCAACTCAGAAGGACTGCAAGGATGTTTATGAGGTTACGCAGGTTAAAAATTAGAAGGGCCAAAGCCCAGCTGGAACTTGATCCAGCTATTGCTGTGACAGTCAGCAAAAAATGTTTCTATAAATACATCAGGAACAAAAGGAGAGCTAAGGAGAATCTCCATCCTTTATTGGATGCTAGGGGAATATAGTGACAAAAGAGAGAAAAAAGGCAAAGGAATTTAATGCCTAATTTGCTTCAGTCTTTAATAACAAGACCAGTTCTCTTGAAACCCAACCCCCCAAGATGGAAGCCAGGGATTTGAAGACTATCTAAGTGTCACAGTTAATAAAGAAAGAATGCCAGAATAAAGCAACATTATTATTTTGTTATTTCCCACTTATATTGTCTCTATGAATAAAATACTTTGTCAAGAACCAATCCACTGATGTGCTAGATTCTGTACAAACTCAAATTGGAAAAAGGGTTTCTGGCATAAAGACTCCACAACCTACATATAAGGCAGTAGACAACAGGTGGATACCAACTGAAAAAGAATGGACTTTTCAAAACCGGAACTTTCAGTTTCCTGGTTAGACACAGAAAAGATTCCTGGATTAGATAGAAATGGAATTCTACTGGCCAGGATTAACAATCATCCTTCTATAGCAGGAACACATTTTGTTCAAGGTTTTCTGTGAGTAGGGGGAATTTTAAGGATGATAATGAAGCAGCTTTGTGGCTATTTATGACACAATCTCCACTGTAGGAGAGGTACCATAGGTCAAGGTTTAAGGGTACCTTTTAAAAAATTTACAAGTGGGCACTAAAGGCTGTTGCCAGGATATGGTTGACACTGATGAAAAAGAAATCTTTTGTTTGCACTGAATGCTTCTGCTGCAAGGAAAATATGATTTTCTTTGTGACTCTATTTTATGTCATAAGGCAGAAAGTTTCTGCTTGAGAAAATCTATCTCCCTGCTGTGTGTCATTCCTCTTTCCACAAATAAACAAGAACAATTCTTAACCCAGCTAAATGTTCATACTACAAGATTATGTGTTCAAAACAGCATGTATTGCATGTTACCAATTCATCAAAAAAATATGCCCATCTTCAATGTGAGTCATTTCTAGAGAGCAGAATCTTTTTTCAGTTTAAAGCATACAGCTCAGGATTTCATTGTTTTCAAAATCTTAGTTCCATATTTTTGATACCTATTAAGGAAAATGCTGGCTCTGTTCTGTGAGATTTCTCCTTCCTGCTACACCATGCCCAAGCTTAACAAATAGTTTAATAGGCAAAATGTACACAGTTGCACTTTTGAGCCTCTGCCCCCTCCCCCAAACTGAATTGTGCTTAGACTGTATTACCATTATCAATTAGCACTTTGACAATTATCAAGCACAGGACCTGCACCTCCTGTTGGAAGTGATTCAGAACTTTCAATGGCATCTTTCTATTTCCCACAGCTCAGCACTGAATTAATAAAATGCTTAGGGAACTCTAGTGGTGGGCTGTTAGAACAGAGGATATGGATTAGATGCAGAAAAATAGCAGAAGGGAAAACTTCAAGCAAACAGTAAAAGGCCCTTATATATATATATAGCTATAGGTCCTGTGAGACCACATCAAGGTATACGCAGCCTTCAAGCTAGAATACACTGGATCTTATTTACGCAATTGCTTCACAAAGTCTCATATCTACATTTACAGAGCTTTCAGGTAGTTGAAGAATTTCTGCCTGATTAGGTGTTGGTATCTACTCAAAGTAGGTACTGATTTTTCTAATTTAGCACACAGCTGCTTCTCAGAGGCCTCTTTGCCACAAACCTATTCCCTGCTACCATGGTAGAGCCAGCTTCAATCCCTGAATCTTCAAGACCTTGTGAGTCTGCAAGATTTTTGCAGTTTTAACTGTAGGACATAAATGATCATTTGGGAAAGCAGGCCACAGAATTGTAGCTTTTAGCCAATTTGTGCACTATATAGGGAATTCACAGAATCACAGAATCAATTAGGTTGGAAAACACCTTTGAGATCATCAAGTCCAATCAATGATCTAACACCACCTTGTCAACTAGACCACAGCACTAAGTGCCACATTCAGTCTTTTCTTAAACACTTCCAGGGACAGTGACTCTACCACCTCCCTGGGCAGACCATTCCAATGCCAAATCACCCTTTCTGTGAAGAATTTCTTCCTAATGTCCAGAAAAAGTCCTCCTCTGGTGCAGCTTAAGACTGCATCCTCTTGTCCTGTCGCTGGTTGCCTGGAATGAGGCTTTAGATGAGGGAGGAGAACTGAGTAGGAAGTGAAGAGCCCAAGAACAAGTGCTCAACACCTACCCAACACCCCTTTTCTTACAGTTAAGAGACTGAAGGAGTCCCACTGGAAAATCTACATAGAAATGGCCAGTCTTACCAGGACACTTCTGAGTTCACTCCTTTTGTCATGGGAGCTCTTGTGACAATGCTGGCAGCCACTGCACTGCCTCTGCACCTAAGAAAGGCAGAACTGCATGGAGGGATAAGCAGCAAGACGAGAAAAAAAATCCCCAGAACTTGTGTCATAATGTGCTTTTTACAATGCCATTTAAAAGCAGTTCTTGAAGGCAAGAAGCACATTTAAGGATTGTTTTTGTTTTGCAACAACCCCATGCATTTTCCAGCCTTGGGGTAGAGTGGCTTGGGAGCTGCTCAGCAGCATGGGACTCATGGGTGCTGGTCAACAGCCAGTTGGATACGAGGTGGCAGTGTGCCCAGGTGGGCAAGAAGGCCAGTGGCATCTGGTGCTGTCGACCAGTACCCCCAGGTCCTTTTCTGCTGGGCTGCTTTCCAGTCACTCTTTTCCAAGCCTGTAGCACTGCTTATTTGCTTTGTGACCCAAGGGCAGGACCTGATATTGGCATCGTTGAACTTCATACAACTGCCTGTCCAGATCCCTTCGATTCAGCCTGTCCAGATCCCTCTATCATGCCCTCTGTCCCTCCCTATATCAAGTAATTCCCATCGTTGTCCTGAAATGTAAACCTCAGTATAGCAGAAGATGTATGTGAAATGGAAAAAAGGGTAACACATTTCAAAAAACAACAACAACAAAGAAAGAATTCCCTGTTTGCTCTGCTTTGTCCATTACCTGCACATTTACCTACTTCAACTAGAAGACAGAAAAGTGCTACCTTATCATTTCAATTTTTCATATACTCTACATATGTTCTGTAACTTAACACCTGTTTCTTCTCAGTCTTCTGCCACGGGCATGCGTTTGTAACAAATTCCTTAATGAAAAATGTGAAATATAATGGGAAAAAAGTAAAAAGTGATCACTAAAGAAAAATCTGGGCCCTGACATGTTTCTGGGTCCCATTTTCCTTTGCTTTGAAGGCAATTTGAGATCACCAGCCAAACATATCTAAAAGCTGTAGACTTCCTTCCATTTACTGATAATCTTTCCTTCTCTGTGCAGATGGATCCTGCTGGAGGCAATAAATATCTGTTACCCAGATAACTAATCACAAGACCACAAAATATAAATCAAGTGTCAAAGATGTTGAAATGCTATGAAACAGCAAAGTTTATTGTTGTATTTCTCCCATTTCCAGTAGATGGATAGCTTAAGCATAGAACTTTTCCCTCCAGAATGAAATAAAATTAAACAAACAAACAAACAAACAAACAAACAAATCAGTCTTTTTCAGAGTTGATAAAGTTACGTAAAGCTGCACCACAAATATTATGTATTCAGGAAGAGACGTCTATCTTTCCAGGCACATCTATTCAGTCTAAAGAAATATGACATGCGGTTCTTGATATTTGTCTCTTCTTGCTAATCCTGGTAAGGATGTATTAAAGATCAAACTGAAGTTAAATTTCATGACTGCTAAGAAGTGGCTGAATCAAATGCACTTTAGGAGCTCTGGCATCCCTCCTCCTCAACCAACCATAGCTAAGCCCTATGTATTTTGAAACCCAGGAGGTTTCTCCCATCCCAGCCCAACGGATGCAGTTGCTGCTCTTCCCATTTGCAGGTCTGGCCAATCAGCAAAATGCAGACACTCTATATGCTGACATTGTGTCACACAGATTAACACAGGCACAGAAGTGCCTTTTCCAGCATCCACATAAAACCCAATTTTACTCAAAGGTAAGCACACATAGTCAAGTCTTGCATCACCTCCCCAGCTTCACTCTCTAGATTCATGAGACTGCCACATTTTATGGATAATAAAGGCTTAAATTCCTTCCAGTCATAATATTAAGAATCATATAATGTTTTCGGTTAGAATGTACCTTACACATCATCTAGATCCAAATCCCCCTGCCATGGGCTAGGACAACTTCCACTAGGATAGGTTGCTCAAAGCTCCATCCAACCTGTCCCTCTCTGGGCAACTTGTTCTGGTGACTCACCCCCTCATAGAGAAGAATTTCTTCCTAATATCCAATCTAAAACTACCCTCTGTCGATTTAAAACCATTTCCCCTTGTCCTATCACCACATACCCTCGTAAAAAGTCCCTCTCCAGCTTTCATGTAACCTCCCATCCATGCCTAACTACTGGGCCCCTTCCCTGGTCACTAGCTCAGTGCTTGGTTGCAGGTTGCCTCTACTCAGCCCAGGCTGAAGTTCACTAGTGAATTACACATAAATACACACACACAAACAGAGGGCTGATGTTCACTGGGTGTTGTGGTTTAACCCCAGCCAAGCCCCACACAGTCTCTCACTCATTCCTTCACCAGTAGGCTCAGAGAGAGAATCATAAGGGAGAGAGCATGATGTCATATGGTCTGGAATATCCCTGTGGTCAGGTGGGGTCACCTGTCCCGGCTGTGTCTCTTCCCAGCCTCCCAAGCACCCACAACTTCCTCACCAGCATGGCAGTACAAGAAGGCAGAAAAGGCCTTGGCTCTGTGTAAGCCCTCCTCAGAAATAAAAAAAACATCCTTATGTTGTCAACGTTGTGTTCGGCGCAAATCCAAAACTCACCAGTTACTGTGAATAAAGTTAATTCTACCCCAGTCAAAACCAGCACACTGGGAAAACACACACACACAGACAGACAGAGCAAAAAGACACCTATGGCCCCTTTTCCAGCTTCTAGCACTTGGAGCTGTTAAATGCATCTTACATGTGCATATACACACACAGTGCAGAGAGTGAAAAATAATAGGACAATAACACAAAGAAAAGCCCTCAGCAATCAGGCATTGGGCTCAGCTTGATGAGCATACTGATCAGCTAGCTGGCAGGGGACTGGCCTCTTTTATCCGCCTTGTCTCTCCATTTCTCTGTGCTTGGTCATCTCCCACCAACCTTAAACCCTCTCCAGGTCACCTCACCCTTAAGCAGTTACACCTAGGTGTGGTTGGCCTTGCAAGATTGCACTCTCCAAAACTTGCACTCCCCAGGGCTCCACTAAAATTGTGCATGGAATGTGGTGGTATCTCATATCCCTTCCACTTAACTAGTTGTGAAACCTTGTCCTTCCTCAAGGTCCTATATGTACTTTTGTAAGTCTCTTGCTCTGTTATTTATGTTCAGCAGTTTCTCATGTCGTGTCCTTGTTTCTTGTGGTTTGCTCAGCTAGTCAAATTGCACACCAGGACCTGCACACCTTAACAATGATTATTTGGCAGGGTACTTGACTACATGCACAGGTTTAATTATATGCCTAAGTTTCACAGTTCCTCAGTGGCTACTTTCTACATAAAAAAGAAAATGCAAATGCTAATATGCATATGTTACCTTTGAAATATCATTGCAATATGATTCCTATTAATAATGACTCCACAAAACCCCCTATGTTCCTATTATCTCTCTTCATGTAGGCATACCACTATTTTATCATTGTTATGAAGAACACCTGCAGACATAACCTTTAATAAATTGTAATGACTGCTGTATTCTTATACCTGGAAACATCCAATCTAAGATGGCATTTAAGATAAGAACTATAAAGTTCTTCTACTTCACATAGAAGTTTAGATTTACTTGAAGGCAAAAATATGTGTGTATATATATATAGATATATTTATATTTGTATTTATTTAATTGAGTCAGCATCTCTTCATAGCAGACACAATTTTTCCAACATCCCATAAGGGATATTTTAAATTATGTAATAATGCAAAGGCAGCCCTGTACTACTTCAAAAGTATACTGTAAGCTGATAGGAAGATACTACTATCTCCTCCTGTAGAGGAATTTCAGTTAGGGTTTGGGCAACTTAAATTTTACATTTTTTGAGGCAGAGATCTTCATACCATTATATGGAAATAATTTTACTATAATGTGAAACACACTTACTTCCCTTCATCAGTAATATTCAGCAGTATATTCTGTTAATTTTGGTGTGGTCCTTGGTCTGTCTTAAATATGACCAAGAATACTGAAATCCTTCAACTGCTTGTTTCAGGAGCCATCTGGTATCTGGGCATAAGGAAAGAATAAACATATACAAGAACACACACAGTCTACAGCAGCATGAAAAACTTCCAGTGGCAACCCACTTGTTTCCCTCAGCAAAGTTGGGCCAAGACAGGACTTAATCAGAAGCATATCTAGCTTGTATGATATTTGGGGTAAAAACAGACCTTCAAGTCTGCATATCTTTACACCATTTGCAAGATTGTTATAGATTTAGTAGTCCATAAAGTCAAAATTTTTAAGTGAGAAAATCAAGCTGTCTAAATACAGAGGCAAAGCCATCAACAAAAAAGGTTTTCTCTCTCAGAGAATATTGGAGCTATAAACTTACTGCAGTTAGTTATGGATTTTAATACTGCTGGAGCAGCTTGAATTGAAATCACTTACATTCCAACTGAGCTAGGAAATTTGTGAGTCGTTTTAAAAATCCTCCTCCTTATGTAAACATTGCATATGGTAAAGATGAAATAAGTGACCTAGTCAAGTGAAAGTTTGCCCTCTGGCTCTGGCCTGTGCACTCAACTGGCTGAATAATAGACTGTCTGCCTGGAAAGATTTGCCTTTTTTTAATGGTTCAGACATGCAGCTCAGAATTCACATAAGGAGGAAACAGTTTAATTCTCTGCAGCCTGTTATCGTTCAGGATAATTGCTAGGATGGCATAACACCTGTAGGAAATCTGTCTTTTTCTCACTAGGAATGTAGTTACTCTGCTGTACATTGCACATAAGGATGGAAAATGCTCTTAAAAGCCTATATCGTGAAACGTTAAGAGTAAAAGTCATTCCAATTTAAACTAAGTCAAGCATAATTAAGCATAATACTTTCTATTATTTGGATCAATATGCTTTTTATAATAAATGGGGTTTTTTAGTTGAGAAAGAACCTACATTGCCTGGTGATAATGTTCAAGGATATTACAAATTCAGATATCCAACAGCTGGAACAGATAATGTCTTTACATTTTTCCTGGGTGCTTTTGACCATAAGAAAAGCTCGAAGATAAAAATGCCTATGCCTTTGCTCAGCTGATCAGGCAAGACTCCCTGAACGTTTAGACAAGCAAATAAATGCTTCTTGCATTACTAATTTCTTCTATGTACAAACTGCTTTCTTTTATTTCAAATGCAACAATTAAATGACTATGAAATAATTCAGTGGGATTATGTTCTCTTTTTAAATATTAATTTTGCATATCTACTTAACGGCACTAAAGATCAGTTTTCTCTGCGTGTGAACTGCAGAACTGGGAAGGAGAAAGGAATTTCAAGGGAAAAGTCTAGTAGTGGTTAATAATGCAGTTCACATATGAATGCTGATGAAGTAGCAGATGAAAGGCTTCAGGTAAATTTGAACCAGACAGAAAAGATGATTGGATATTGTCATGTAAGGCACATATACAAAGACAATGACAATTTTTATACACAGGATGTCAAGCATGTAAGAAATCTAACTTTGCTCCAAGCAGCATATGAACTACTTGTTCTCCCTGATTTTCTGTCAGTGTAGTGTATAAAGAGAAAAGGCAAGGTAAACTGAAATACTACCTATTTCAGACCTTGTTGAAAAGATTGACATCTTATTTCATGGAACACCTTCTCTCTCACACATATGGGATACAGCCACAGAGATGCTCAGCTGTGTCTAAGCATTGGCAAGGCAGGCTGTTTTCTGGAAGTGCATCCTGAGAGGCAAGTGGCTGTGGCTCTGCTATACATACTGTAGTGCAGAAATTTTGAGATAGCAAAGGCTGTCTGATGTTGCTCCACTTGTGGCTCCAAAATTCAGCCTGCAACAACTTTCTATTGCAGCATCCAGCTAATCCTAGCTTACCTCCTCTCCTTTGGCATGGCAAAGTGAATTGGTGTCTGCCTGTTGAGAAGTACAGACATTGTTCAGCACCCACTCACAAAACTGGTATATCATTTGATCTACTCATCTAACAGGCTGGAAAGAAGGAAAGAGAAGAGGCTGTTTGTGTTGATTTTAAATACTCAGAAGTGGTGGGTGATGGAGGCCGTAAGAGCAGACAAAGAATGCCTGGAAAGAGCAAGAGGTAATCACCATCACATCGCTGGACAAGAAACTACCAGAAGGCAGATGAAAACAGGATTGTTTCAGAGACGAATCTATTTGAACTTCCGCAAGATGAACAGTTTGCCATGGTGTCACGTATGTGTTGATAAGAGGAAAGATAGACTAGAACAATAGGTAAACTTCAGCAAATATGTTTGTATCAGTCATGACTGCGGCATGCACCTTCACTTGAGGAGAACCCAGAGAGAGCACACATCAGTCAAAGGCAGTTCTGTTTATGTTCTTGAAATTTTCTGTTTCTCTGAACGAATCTTCAACCGTAGGACAAATTAATCCTGTCAATTACTGCATACAAATCTAATAATGTTTCTCAAATATTGAAAGTAATGTTCATCCTGGATTGACATCTACCAGGATTTTACGCCTTCATGTAGAAGACAAGTAAAAGAGGAAGCCAGGTATGAGTGTTCATCTGCCTGAATATTAGTAGTTTCCATCAATATCATGGCTTTGCACTTCTTTTGCATTTTCTATTAAAAAGCCGAGAGATGAAGCCAAGCTTCTACTTTTCTTTAGTCAGTATGGCAATTGCTATATTATTTCTCAGTATCATCCACTGCGACAAATCTTTTGTAGACTAAAAAGCATTTGCACTGAAATTGTTTGAAGAACATTCACATCCACAGTAATTAGGGTGTCTTTAGCTTTAAAGAAAAAAAATGTTTTCCATTCTCTATTCAGGAGCAATGGCTTAAATACAAATGGAAAGAAAAGAATACTTTCAGGAAGCACTGTGTTATTAAAATGCTCTCCTGGTTCCACCTTGTCATACACAGCAGACTTTTTAAAGCCTTATAGCAGGAGGTCGTATTGCAGTAATATGACCACCATATTTTAAGAAGTATAACAGTGACATCTAGTGCAACAACATTGCACGGCAGGGCCCAGCAATGGCTCTGGTAGATTATTTTCATTTTTGAAATACTGAGGGAAAAGTCATTGCCAGCAAATTTCTGCAAACTAAACTTACTTCATGATATTTCATGTTATATTTTATCAGACTGATGTTAATTTCTGAAGTCTTGGTCAGTCAAAACAAGATGAACACTTATGACATAGAAGAGGAACAAAAGGTAAAGGAAGAAATACAACTTTTGCTTGGTTCTGATGTGCTCTTAAAAAAGAGGGACCCACCATGCTGTCGTGCCAGGCGCTTTTGTACCAGCTGGGTCACGGATCTCAGGTGCCTCTTAGGCCTTGTATGCATTGGAAAGGAAGGAAGTGAAATGTAAATCTGTGTAGATAAAGGAGGGAATGAAAATATTGTGCCTTGGGAGTGAAAAAGAGAGAAGGTTACCTGAAAAATCACTCAGCAAATAGAAGGTGAAAACAAGGTACCTGAAATGGAAAAGGGGGAACAATTGCAAGCCATCTGAAGAAGACAAGAAAAATGAGAGAATTACAATGTAATTTGACATTAACACAGGTGGAAAAAGCCCTAAATGCCAAATCTAATAATATGAGGGGAGGAAAAAAGAATAAATAAATATGGGAGACAGCATTAAATAAATGGTGCTATTTCAAAAATAAATGCTATTTCAATTTTTTTCGTACCAAAAAAGAGCACCTTAAGCTGCTCAAAATTCACACTTTTTATTGGTCATGACCCATAATGTTGCTTAAAAGGACCGGGGAAAGCTAAATCTCAATTTCAGACCCAGTAGAAATTTCAGAATGATCTGCCACCAAGAACTGCAAAAACTAAAACAGTGCTGCTGGGTTCAGAGCCTGAATAGGAAATACTTGCTCAGTTGTATTTAGTCATTCTGTCAGAAAGAGGAAAGCAGAGAATGACAACATTTTCTTATTAATTTCTGTAGAGATAGCATGGAAGGGACAAGAATGAAGCTGATATTATTGAGACATTGTAACACTGCTATAGCAGAAAATTTAATATTTTTGATAACATTTGTTCAGTTTCTGATGGCTAAATACCAGTTCTACGTGAGATGAATCATGGGTTAAAGTGCAAAATAGATCTTGTCGTGCTACCCAGAAATAAATACTATAGCTGCCTTTCTCACTTGTGGTTTTACAGTGTCACTTCACACTGTGGCCACTTTGTCAAGGAAGACAGTCCTACACAAAGTGCCTTAGTCTTTCTGAAGATATTTGCATTTTCTTGCAGTATCCCTGGCTGTCTTCAACTGTCAGTTCTGATAGCTGAAGACCTTTTTGGATCCTTATGGCTCAAGAAAGGAGGAGGCAGGCTGTCTACCTAGAAAAAGAAAATTAAAACTTCTGTATTTCTTTCAAGGAATTCCAAGATGGAAAACATTAATACCCACTGCGTTGCATACACACAGTAGATCCAAAGACTGCAGGACATATGTGTGGGTGAATACACTGTGCAATACATGCACAGTAAATCCAATAATTTCCATACCCATGGTATCCACTCTGTGTTCATGTGTGCTATGGAAACTTCCAGGCTTTCCAGAGTCATGATATCTCTGTCACAGCTACTGTGTACTAACTCCAACATGACTGAGTGATGGTCAGGAATCCTGGGGAAATGTATGCAGGCTTGAATTCTGTTCTCTTATTCAATTCTGTGGTAAAATCCTTCAAACCTGTTAAGCAAGACAGAAGAGTCTGATTTACCTCTGAATTGCCACTGTCTTTCTGACCACCTTATAACTTACAGCAAAGCAGCCTCTAAGACCTGTATGAAAATGGTGGGTACTTTCTGAGAATCAAAGGAGACAGGCTTCCGCCTCTTGAGTTAGTCTCGAGTGAGGATTTAGCAATCTACTTCCAGACATCAACCAATGCCAGGGAAAAGCAGCAAAAACAGAAGAGCCCAAGGGACAAAGGAAAAATTTTTCAGCGACCTCTGGAGGTTGCTAGTCAAAAAAAGATTAGAAATGCTTAATTTAGGGAAGAAATTAAGAAGGTCAGATCAGAGAAGTATATCAATAACACAGCAAAAGGAATCAGGTACTTATTGATCATCTCAGAGTACAAACAGGCTATCACACATGCAAACACAAATTAAAAAGAGAAGGCTTAAAAAATCCCAGATAAATACAATCAAGCAGATATTTTGACTGAAAGGATATATTACAGTCTGACAAGTTTGCCACTGGAGTTATTAAAATCCTGTGTTGCAAGCCAAACCAAAACCAGATCTCATGTTTCCAGTGGAGCAAGAGCTAGTAAATCACAGTTACAGGAGGCCTGCGACACATGTTCACTCCCGTGGACAGCTGAGCCTGCCCACACATGGTTGCCAGCTGGGCAGGAACCTCTCGCCCCAGCCAGAACTTTCCCTTCAGAAGAAATTTTAAATTAAACCCCAAGTGTCCTCTCCCTGAATTCACCACTGTGGCTGCCTTTGCTCCTGACTCATTAAAGCTGGAACCATGAAACCTTGCATGGGCCCCTCAGTTTTTTCTGTGTTTGAAGCTTTCACTTTTTTTTTGCTTTTATAATTGATTGTTTAAAGCTTTTACTTTTTGAGTCCTGCTGTGCCTGAACTTCTTACATTTTTTAAAAGATAGATCTCCCATCAAGTATGATATTGGTTAATGATTAAGGCTACATACTTGACTGCCTTAAAAACCACAAAAAGCTGCTTTTCTCCTAATCATTTTCAGTCTCTAATGCGATCCTACAATGCAGCTGCAATCTCCTCTTTCCACTTCTATGGTCTTATTACATATAGTTTGATTTTTCAGCCAACTGTGCAAGATTTTTCTGCCTGGCACAAAGCTATTCTCTATATCTTCCTCATCTCCTATTGCAGTTACAGCCTCAAGTCCTGTCATCAACTCATTGCGGACTCAGGGGTACGTAACTGAATTCAGACTCCTCCTTCATCATCCTGGTATTGCCAGTATCTCCACGGATTGCTCAACTTCTAATTCAAGTGAAACATCCTGGTCACGTCTTTGAAAAAGTTCTGAAGGGCTGCTTTTTTTCTTTATCTACACTTAGAGTAATTTTTATTTTTCTTGCTTCTTGTGTACCTCTCATTCTCACATACTCCTTGAAGTTATCTTCCATTGTTTTCCCATCCAGTCTTTTCTTATGACACGCACTTGTTTCACTACACCTTCAAAGTTTTGTGAAGAATGTGCTCCCCAAGGCCTCTTGTGCTCAGAAGCGACACTGGGTCTCACTGGGATTCTCTGTACCTGCAATAGAAAAACGGCTGGAATGATCCAGAACGGGATTAAAGCACTCTTGATCAAGGTTTTGTCACATTTCTGAGCCAGTCAAGCAGAAAAGGCTTTTGTGGGAATTGACAGAAGACTGTAGCTCTTTCTATGGTATTTGATGTAAGAGCAGCTCCACCTCCTACAACCTCCTGTGTGAACTCCCCATCAAGAAGCTAAGGACTGGGTAAGAGTGCCAGCTCTAGGTGAATTTCCAGTATGATTTTTGCTTGTCTAAGGCATAAAATATTTTTCAAACAAGTCTAATTTTGCTCACGGTTCTTCTGCCTGACACTGGGCACTCTGCACCTGGTTTTATGTGCATTAGTCAAGGGCAGTGTGATTTGCATATGAGGCAACAATACATTTTTGTCTGACCTGAAGCTGGAGCTGTTTTCATAGGGAAAAATATTTCTTGGATGTGAAGAGACAACTGCATTTTGTAGTTCATGTTCCATGTTTGAGCTTGGCCTACAGTTACCAGCTGAAACTTTCAATACTGTACTAAGTCTGAGAGAGGTTGTTTTGGCTTCTCTATCCTTACACAAGGGTTACAGGTTTTCAGATGCTTTGAACGCCTGGTTCTTCCATCTGCAGTCTGTTTCTGAAACAGTTCATTTTTTTCATGGCTGTTTTACAGACCAATAACTTAGAATAAGTAATTGTCACTAAATTCAACCAGTTGTTTTAAATGGTTGTCTGTGTAGTCTCACCACTGTGACCTCTAATAAAGTCTTTTAAAGGTTTTCAGTACAAGGACTTCAGCTGGGACCTTTGATTTGCAGCATACAAGTGCATAAAATATGCAGCATACCATATTCAGGTTCTTTTCCAGCCTCTCTGCATATAGAAGTGACAGGCATAGTAGATTTAAATTTTATACTCCACAATGGAACAGAGAATACAGACATTTGTAGTAAACCCAGCTAGAATGTGTAAATGGTTAAACTGAACTCTGTATGAACAACTTGGACCTAAAAGTGGTAGGTATATGAGTCTGCTTTCATAGCATTGCTATGACTATAGCTGTAACTATAGCTAATAAACCCAGACTATTTTGTTTTCTTGATAATGATTTTCTAATGCTTCCTGTTCTAAGAAATGATTTCAGCACATCTGCACTGGCATGACTTCAGAGGTACAAATAGAGATTATCAAAGGTCATAAAATTAAAGGTTATCAAATAAAGATATTCAGCAATTACTAGGGCTGCAATGAAAGGACTAGTTTTCTGTAATGGGTAGCTAACAACAGAAGGCTCATAGTATGGAATTCAATTTACATTGAATCAGAAGCAGATCCAATTTACATTGATTGGAAGCAGATTAAATTAGCTCTCTTTGCTATACCTAACAAGTATGCTTAAACTTCCCCTCTCTCATTTTAGATTCTAATTTTTATAGGGTTTTTAACCAGAAATCTCCATGGGAGATATTTAATTTTGGAATATATTTTAGATGACTTACGTTCGGGTGCTATTGAAAAATTGAAAATTGATCTCTCTTCCAGTAGAAATAAAATAGGTTCACTTTCTGCAGAAGTGCTAATACTCACAAAACCCAGTGAAGAAGCATCCCCATCAACTGTTTGCAGAGTCCAGTGAGGTGAGGCGACTGTCCAGACCCTGTGCTTTCAGTCCCATCTCCATGGCACTTCACAGGCCAGTGAAAGACTTTTGCTCATTTATTGCAATCCCAATCTGTCACATTAAAAAAACCCCAAATCTGCTGCTATTTCACAGACAGCACAAGACTGAAAAGGCATGTAGAGACAGGGAAATAAATTACAAATAACACAATTTTTCATTAACGATTTTGCATAGTTTCTAACACCTCACTACACCTTGACATAGCACCGCATGTATAAAGCACCAGTGCTGTGAAATACATCGACCTGCAAACATGAAAGATTTAAGAACACAATTTAGAGGTTGGTTAGAAACCTCATTGGAAGTTTATCTGAAAAAAACCTTTCAAGATGTACCTATACCACATCAATAAAAAAATAAAGCATATACCTGTTTTCAGAGCACATTCATTTGGGACTTTACACTGATGATAGGGCTACAAATCTAAACTTCCTGCTTCAGCAACTGAAGTTGCTGTGTTAAGAAACCTAACAGAAGCTAGCAGTAATAAATATTAAATGGCACACAGTTGAGCTTCCTTATTCAACAGAGGTAACAGAATCACATTAATAATTTTATTATTTCAGATTTATGATTATTAGCTTAGATATAAAACCATTCTGGAAGATTTCTTACATTCCTTTCTCTTGTTGTGGTTCAGCTGTTGCACTTGAAGTGATATAAAAGAATTTTAAAGATTAAAAAAAAAAAAGTCATATTCCTAAATGAGTGCTAAATGCCCATGGGCACTTATCTCAGGGCTATTTTAAATGATGTGTTCTTGGCTGCAGAATCCAGGAATTATGATGTGTATACAGAAAGCCTGAAAAGAATTAAGTTGTGGAAGAATAAAGAAGATGGAATAATCTGAATTATGCCTCTGGTAACCAATAATTCTGACACGCCTGGTTATGCGTTCTGTTGTCATCTAAGCATAAAGAGAATAGAGTACATCTCATTTCACTTAATAGGAGCAGATGGATGCAGTCCTGCTCAGCATCATCTACAACAAGTAATTGTATTTCCATCTCATTGACATACCGTCTACACCACTTTTCTTTTGTTCGGCGTGCACGTATTTTACAAAAATGCCCCAAAGATGCAACAGTGGCACATTAAGAGCTACTACAGGGAAAGATGAGGCATTCCCACCTGTTCCATCTTTTATGGTCCTCAATCTCACAAAGCCTTTGGGCTGTCTTCCCAAAGCCCTGCAGAATAAACAAATGTTTCAGTGTGGCAAAGCTGAGAACATGCTTGGTTGCCCTAGTAATTTGCTCTGCTCCATTTGTTTTTAACTCAAATCACAAAGGTCACTCTCAACATTAAAAATGTGAGTAAACTCCTACTTCCCAAACAAATAACTAATGAGAAACAAAACACAGAAAGAATCAAAATTTGCATTGGCTTTCTAATGTATTTACTTCAGTATTCACAGAAGTAACACTTGTAAAAGGGGTCTTTTTGCTTCATTAAATACTCTGTGTTTATTGTGGTTTATTGTAATATGATCTAAAGTAAACCCAGACATAAGAAAAGCACAGATACCTCAAAATTATGAATTTGTTCTGAGCTGTTAACGTGGGATCAATGTTTTACTTCACTAAATTCAAAGTAAAAGGGAACAATTGTCTCAGAGAGGAACTCAGTCCGCAGTCCTACACGACACCACAAGTCAGTGCAAAAGTCTGAAATGGAGGGTCTCAGCTGCACCCAGCACAGGCTGCTAAACCATGAAATGACCTGATGGCCTCTTCCCCTCCTTGAAAATAAAATACCTCTTTCTGTTTTTCCTGCTTCTCATCACAACCACCTACCTCTGCTCATCTGGGCAGGAAGAACATAAAGAGGGTGTAATTGCTACCCCTGCCTGTTTGGGACTGCTGAAGGACTGACTGCTGGTTACCTTTAATCACTAACAGGAGCACGATTCTTCAAGACAAGAGTGTGTGACACACACACACCCCACAGTATCTGACTTCCCTTATACAGCTAAATTTTGTTTCCTATCAAAGGAGAATACACTAAGGCAGATATGCTCAAAAGTTATCTTTCCAAAAGTCCTTCAAAATACAAAAAACAATGAAATGGAAAAAGTAGATCATGAAGAAATCTGTTCAATCTACTCAGAGAGTAACTGAACAGAAAATAAGCGTGGGGTTGCACAGGGGAACAAAATACTCACACATATGATGTGAGCACTTTCTGTTCTTTGCAGTGAATAGGAAAGAATCCATAATCATGATAATTACAGGTTTAACCAAAAGCACATGCACATGGAGGGGGGAAAGTGGTAATTCAGTATTATTGAATCAAATATCAAGTCTGATGGTTTCCATTACACTTTCCCGCTAAAATCTTATGTGTGTACTTGAACATATGTGTGCTATATACATGCGGAGGGTGTCTATAAATATTAAGAATTATCTGGACACTTTAGGAAACTGTGTTAAACTTTCATATTACCTTTCTATCTCAAAAATCAAATTCAGATTGTGTCTCAGGTGTTAAGTAAACCATACCTCCAAACACCAAAAAAAATTAATGTTATCAATGTAAGAGCTTCTTTATTATTTGTCTTATTACAGAATTTTATGATGAACATATATTGTTACTGTCTTTTCAGACTTGGAGGTATATGAGGGAATCTTTTAATAGGCATAACACAGATGCTCCCTTTATATCAACTAGAGACCATAAGGAAACAAGTTTCATTCTACTTTTAAGAAAAGTAAGTATTCCAATTACTTTCTGTATACCATCATTATTTTACTACTGTCTAAATTGAAGTTATACCATGCTAAATTACTACAACACCCATTTTAGGGTACACTTCTGTATCACTGGTATCAGTTCCACTGAAAAACAGCTCAGACCACCCACTGCTCAAGCAAAGCCTTTGCCTCAAGTGTCAGCCTAAAGCGACTGCACGGAGCTGTGACTAATAGATAAACTGCTTACACAAGATGAAAGTGCTAGCAAGGTCAGGAGAATGTTACAATGCCAAAGTGAGTAACTGAGATCACTTTATTAATCATGTGGTGCTGCATGGCCAAGGATAAGGGAGGAACGTGAACATGCAGATCTGAGCAGAGAACACGATGCTCGTGGAGGGCTGCAGTGCAGGGGGAGTCTCCTGCCCAGGAGGTTTAGGTCGGCGCACACCCTGCTGACCACTGGAGAAAGAAATCACGTAACGCTGCACTGGCCGAAAGAGCACTGCTTTCTGCCGGGCACGCTGACACTGGCACCTCGGTAGAACAACCACCAGGGACCATCCTGATGATAATAAAGATTGCCAAGCCTCACTCAAACTTGTGGTCATCTCAGAACAGAAGAGCAAGACTGAAGCTTCCTAGCTAAGCTCATGCTAGCACCAACATCCTGCCATACCGTAAAATTACTACCAACCAAGGACAGCAGCAGTTATTAAAATGCTTAAATGTCAACAAGCTGTAAAACGAAGGAAAAAATAGACCATTTAATGCATGTATTTTCCATATAAAAGACAACATTAAAAAAATTAACTTAGGGCAAATCTTATAAAATTCCAAGTTTGATATCACATATTTAAAAAAGCATCTGTATGTGCAAGAGTGCATTGCTACTGCTTTGAGGGAAGCAGAGCCACTCAGCTGGAGGAAGACACTGACTAATCATCTTAATGCAGAATCTGTTGAAGTGTTAAACTAGCTTTTAGCCTCAGCAGTTCCTTCTGCTATCTGGTTATTTCAGTTCAATAACTCATTTGCTCAAAGTTGAAAATTAACTAGGAGGTGAAAAAAGACAAAGGGTTGTTTTCTTCATGCAGAAGAGGAGAACAGAATAGTAGAATAAAAATGATGTGATAGTTAATAAGGTCTCCTACTTCTGAAATGTTGTGTATCTACTAAACAGAAGAGACAATTAATTGCAGATAGCACTACATTTTATAATTTAATTTCTTCTTAAGTAATGGACATGTTTAAGGTAGATTTAAATGACTAATAAAAACACTATATAACTCATAAGCACCTTCAGCTTATGGGTAAATTCTATCCAAATTTTGTCTTAAGTGAAGTACCAAATATAAGCTTAAAATAAATGACACTCTTTACTTTCTCATATCTAGGAGACACAAAGTGAGATTGAAACAAAAACTAAAATAGTTGGTGCATATTAATTCATTTCAGTAGACATTCACTGCTTTACTTCTAATCCATCACCACTACATTTTCAAATTAAAAAAATCCCTAGCTAAGAAACCCTTTTTGGTTTTGTTTTTTGTTTGTTTGTTTGTTTGTTTATTTGGGGTTTTTTTTAGTTTTGGTTTTTGTGGTTTGGGGGTTTTTAAATCAAAAATAATGTTTCTGTCTTATTCTCAACAGCCCTCCTATCCCTTCATTGCCTGCAGCAGCTGAGCACAATATTTAATAATTCTTAAACCAGCCAACACTGTTAGCTCATCTACATGCTGTCTAGTGTAAAACTCATTGAGCCACTGGCTGCTGGCTCCCCTTTCCTGCAATACCCTCAGCAAAATGCCTTCCCCACAGAAAACAATTAGACGTGAACGGCAGGGCATCCAGGCCATTTGGAGCTTGCCCAGTACAACCTCTCATGGAGAAGGGGGAAGCCACTATTCATTTTAATGCTGGCTGCTTCAGAGATGACAACAAAGTATTTATTATCTGAAAGCTATCAGCATATATAATGAAGAGAAATCGGAAGCTGCAACTCTGTATGTGTTTTGTAAGCCATAGTCACTGCTAGGGAAGTAATATATTCCTAAATTGTTTGAGCACTGCATGCAGCTTAAGGCTGGAGTGATTGTTTATGTATTTGTAATAGCATTACACACAGGATTATGAGTTAAGTGGTTAACAGATGGAAGGACAGAAATTTCCAAGTCCTTTTGTTAAAATTGCCTAGGTTATTCTTTCTACACTAGCCAAAGAGACGTCTGTAAACAAAGAAAATGACATACCTCAGGCCAAGGTTTATAAACTTGCACTTCAATCTACTATCCTGTTTACAAATACATGAGATAAATATTAAGAGACAGCCGCTATCTGAAGACTGCCTGCAAATGTGTTCTCCATTATGCTTATTCATAAGTGAGTTAAATCTTTTGCACTGCTTCAGTGGTAAAATTCATATTGCTTCTATTGAGAGCCAAAAGGAGACCAGTGTTGCTTTTGTGGAGTGTCCTAAATCCCACCAAAGTTTCCACATGAATGCAGTGCATTTACCTATTCTAGGATGAATCATTTACAGATGGCTTTTTCTCTAACTTCATGGATGATATATGAGAGTGATTCGCTAATTTAATTTGTGTCTATAGAACAAAAAGTTTTGTCATTGTCTAGCTTTATGAGAACAAAAAGCTACAGCAGAAATTTTGGGATTTCTGAATGACCCACCTTATTTGCAGGTTCTTGAATGAATCTGGGGAAGGGTGCAGGAACTTATGGACACTAGTACAGTAGGCTGGCCAGATCTTTTGAAGCATTATACTGGAATGAGGGCTCCTTAGATGACACTCCAGATTCTATCCATATTGTTTGACTGACCTGCTCAATGGTATGGTATTGCCTGTGACTGTGCTACAGAGGTGGAAAGGTGATAGGAAGACTTGTATTTGCTTTCAGGATAGCATGCCAAAGGAGCAATTCCTGTTACCAGAGTGCACCGGTAGGGAGAAGATTTGCATCATCTGTCATTACAGAAGTTACTTGACTGCTAGGCAAACAAACAGTTACTTAGTTTTTATACTCTGAGAGCAATCTGCAGCTGAAATAAGAGCAACAACTATTGGTGTATTAATACTTCCTCTTTATGGCGGGTCTGCAGCTGTGGTCATCAACACCTTCTAGAGGAAAATAATCTCAAAAAATCTCAATCATCCTGTTTACCAAACTGGTCAGTGAAAAAAAAAAATATCGCTTTTTCTTATTTTTACCCTGCCTAGGAGTAAGGCCAAAACCCAAAAGCAGTTTCTGAAAGGGATTTCACTTTAACGAATGGTAGTATAGGATGCTTTGAGACATCAGTGGAGGGAAGATACTAGGAGTGGAGAGCACTTTGCTAGGATGGCAAGGGTAATTTGCTTAAGGAGGCAGAAACAGTGCAACAAGGTTTATCTATCACTAAGTTCTCAGTTATTTCAAAATGAGGAACAGTCTTGAACAACTTAATCCTTGCTTTATATCACTACTATTTCCTGACAAGGCTTTTCCCTTTTCTCTTCCCACATCCAAACAAAACATCCAGCCTAGAAACTAGTTGTGTTCATTTGTTCATCTCATACTCCTGGAGAAAATCAACTGTCTTCCCACCCTGACCCTGTATGAGCATGAGCCAAGGTTACTCCTTTGTGTGTAGGTGTAAACAGATGTTTAACTCAGTAACTGGTGTCCTTGAGTCTTGTAATTGATTTGCCTCTTCCTGTGGGGATGTGATTCATAATACCCTCTCTCTCTCTTCCTTTCACATTCATCCAAATGCATCAGCAGAAGTAGCCCCACAGGCCACTGGCCAGCAAAGTTGAGGACCCCTTCCTGTAGTCATTAGAGTCCAAAGGACGAGGTGGAAATGACATTAAAATGAAGGTTAATCAGTTTGATATCTCACTATCTTCCTCACCAAAGGAAAAGGGAGCAATTTCTTTCAAGCAGGAATGTGGGAACAAAAGTTCCTCTTTACACTGGGCACCAAACCCACAATGTAATCCTAAAGAGAAGAGTGTATTTAGATGCTGGACTAACATGCAGAAAACAACTCACTCTACCTGCTACTTCAAATGATAGAAGATTGCAATTCATTAGTACAAATTCATTATCCTAGAACATTATAGCAAATAAAGATAAGATACAATCATAAATCCCTCTCAAAATTAAAATTCCTTACCTTGGAGCATAGTGTTCAGGTCAGTGGCCTGGACCACAGAAGTCCTTTGTTGGCTTTTACTTTATTTTGTCAAAGGATTTTGATTGAAGTTGCCAATTCCCTACATGGATTGAGCTGCACAGCCCTTTGGATCCTTACCATACGGCCCATCAAAACCCTTCCCTCCCTGGAACATGACTTTCTTGTCCTTTCTTCCAAATGCACTGCTGTAGGTGTTGATTTATAGAAAAGGTAGGGATTTGTACTTCTAGTCCCTTTCCTGACAGGTTGCTGGGACCCAAGAATGGCTATAATACATGAGTATATGAATTTTTAATGTGTCAGGCAGACAGGCAGAAAGAAACTGAAGCAATGCTCCATAGCTAAACCTAAACATGAAGTTTCTCTTAATTTCCAGCTTTGTATGGGCCCAGCACAGCACAGCAGGAAAAGAAGGGGAGCTCAAGGCTGCATCAATCCCATTCACTTCTTGCATCCAGCATAATGCAGGCACTGCTCCGCTTCTCTCTCTCTCAAAAAAGAAAAAAGGCAGGATAGCCAGTAAACAAAGGCAATGTTTGAACGAGAAATCCAAACCATTGCAGCTCTGTAACGACAGCTTCTCATTTTCCCATTAATGATGGTGGACTTCAAACAACCCATTCCTCTTCAGTCTCATTCTCCCACATTGCTGATGCCTCAAGGCCACTCCAGCGCCCTGCCTGCATACAGCCAACAGCATTTGTTCAAACACTTACTTAAGGAATTGTAAGAGAATAAGATAGAGAAGGTGAAGAGTTCCTTCAAACAAAAGGAAGGTTATTGTTTCAGTCAGGAATATATTTTACACTGAGTTTACTAATGTATTTGTAAGTGCTTTCTGAGAAAGACTTGCTGTCTTTTTTCCTTTAGGACTTAAAGATTACACTAAATTTCAGAGATGTCTTATATTAACTTTGATCTGTGTGTTAAAAATAAGTAGATAAATGGTGCTAAAGTCCTTTCATTCCGGAAGGATGTTGGGTGATAAACTGTAAGGGTCAAATTCTGACCTGCACAACACCAGAGCAGAACTTCATTACTTCAGCTGTACAGAGAACTAAAAAGACCTGATTTCCTAGTGGTCCCAAGAGACACAATGATTGACAGACAGATAAATAAGGAACTAGAGTTCTAAGAAATATGGACTATCTTTGAATTTAGAGGAAATGAGAAAAGCAGAAGGACCTTTTGCAGTCCAAGTTAAGTGCAGACTTAAGAATAAAAGGCATAACAGTAATAAATCTTCAGATTAAATAAATATTTATGGCAAGAGAAAAATAAATTGATAAATCATAAAGTGCTCTAAATTCAGATTAGATAAGACTACTCTTCAGGTAAAAATACATCTTCCTTGAAAACTGTATGCAAGTAAAATTGGAGAGAAGATAGATTGACTCCCAATAAGAGAAATATTTTTCTACTGGAGATACAAATGGATAAACTGCATTTTGGGAAAAAGTGAACTGATAGGCTTAAACATAGAAAATCAAAGGAAATATTCCTGAAATTTTGCCTGATAGGAAAAAAAATTTAAAACCCAACCACTCCCAAAACCATATGACCACTTTTTTATTAATTTATATTTATCTTCATACAAACAGACATAATTATTTTTCCTTCTGATAGCAGCTTTAAAGACAAATGTGAAGTGGTAGAAAGCACATAAAGCACTTTTTCCTTAGGCATTTGTTAAAGAAAATTCCAAAGAAAATCTCCTAGTGATTTATTTTCTAATTACAACAAATATGGAAATCCAGTGGAAGGTATTGTTGCATTTTGTACTTCCACTGACGTCACAATGACTGCATTATCTCATTTTTGTATGTGTGTCTATCTATTCTTATGCAAGGGATGTCTTTTGAAGGAATGGCAAAAAAATTCAAAATTCCACATGATCTTTTGGTTAAATCCATCGTACAAAAAAGTAAAAGCTGATATATTTCAGCACAAAATGTTTTACCTTTGTTATTTACGTATTTGCAGCACATAGTAAAGTTATTTCAAGTCACTTTACTTGTGGGAACAAATTTTTTTTGAAGTTTTAATTAATCACAATATTACGTCTTTTTTTGAGTAACATTACAGGTATTTTGGATAGGGCTGTAGGATGAAAAACAGACCTTGGAAAAACACAGATTGACTGGATATGGCCATTAGGCCCTGCTATGGTATACAGCAATAAAGTTACTGGAGAAATCTGATGCTTATTAATAGCAATCATCAGCTCTATAAATCAGACTAGACCTTACCTATGTTGATCATGTGATCCCAAATGAATGACACATGGTCCTGGCACAGGCCATGAGAAGAGTGCTGTAGTCTGTAGATTTCATAAGATAAGGTTAAAGGGACTAAATCCATTCTGTACTGAAGAAAAAAAAAGCAATAAAGTTTGTTTCAAATCTGTAAAACTTTGCCATTCTTCCACCAATCTAAGCCAAATGCTGTTAGGTGGTACATTATGATCAATAGAAAAATGGGGAAAATAACTGCATTGCTGACATTTAAAGAAACCTCAGTGAAATGCTTTTACTTTTATAAATGTCACGGCAGCTTTTGTGGAGTGCCTAGCCAAAACCACTGTTTCCATCTCCAGTTTCCCTGAAATGCTCCCCTGGTGCAGAATTTAAAAGCCATCACTCCAAATGTCCCCCCCTTCCCTTTCCCCCCTGCTTTTACTGCTGAGCATGACGTCTTAAGTATGGAATATTCCTTTGGTCAGTGCAGGTCAGCTGTTCCAGCTGTGTCCCCTCCCAACTCCTTGTGCACCCCCTGCCTCCTGGCTGGCAGGGTGGGGTGAGGAGCAGAAAAGGCCTTGGCTCTGTGTAAGCCCTGCTCAGCAATAACAAAAACAGCCCTGTGTCATCAACACTCTTTCCAGCACAAATCCAAAACACAGCCCCATATGAGCTACTGTGAAGAAAATTAACTCTGTTATAGCTAAACCAGCACAAACTTCTTCATGTTTTTCTCAGCCTCAGTGTTATCCTACCATTCATATATTCTTTACAATAGAAAAGTACAAGATGAAGAAACTATAGGTCTTTTACCTTCTATTTCCCCCTGCATTTGTTAGATTGCCCTCATTCCTGTAATTAATTTTTTATTTCTATATTTGGTCCTTTTTTTTCTTGCAAAAACCCTGTGAAAGTTCATCTTTTAAAGTCTGTTCTTGATTAAATTTTTGCTTCTTTTTAGTGAGTCTCTGGTAACTGAAGACTCTGCACATCAGATATATTTGATTCATCAGTTTGCCCAGAAGAATCTCTCAGCAGGGACTCGCTTTAGCCCAAGTGTATTCTATTTAAATGGGCAATGCTTAATATATACTCATTTTCTATCACTAAGCTGGATGTAGGAACTCCTTCTGACCAAAGAACATGAAGGCAGAATTCAGTAGAGAAAGTAGACAACCTTCATCTTCAAAGTATAGTCTAAGTTGAAAGAAATGTGAGCATTCTCAGAATCAAACTGAAGTAAACAACTGACAAATTGAAAAGTTGCCTCAAGAAATTTTCTGTTAAAACAATCAAAAATAAAAAATCTGAGGTAGGCACAAGTGAATACTGAAAGTGTATATTTAATTATATTTACATAAGTTGAGCCAGGGTAAATTACCCATCAAATTCTACAGGGGACAGATTGACATGTTTATAACATCTTGTACTGACTGATTGAGTCTAAACCAATATTTCTGATCCAAGCCAGGATGCCACTGGCCTTCTTGGCCACCTGGACACAGCTGACTCATGTTCAGATGCTGTTGACCAGCACTCCCAGGTCTTTCTCTGTTGGGTGGCTTTTTCCGCTCTGCCCCCAGCCGGTAGCGATGCGTGGCATTGTTGTGACCCAAGAGCAGGATCCTGTTGAACTTCATACAAATGACTTCATTGATCCAGTCTGTCCAGATCCCTCTGCAGATCCTTCCTGCCCTTCAGCAGATCAACACTCACACCCCATCTGGTGCTGCCTGCAAACTGACTGCGGGTGCACTCCATCCCCTCACCAGATCATTGTTAAAGATACCAAGCAGGACTGGCCTCAATACTGTGCGTGGGGAACAACACTTGTGATCAGCCACCAACTGGATTTAACTCCATTCCCCACCACTCTCTGGGCTTCATCATCCAGCCATTTTTTTACCCAGCAGACAGTGCACCCATCCAAGCCCTGAGTAGCCAGTTTCCCCGGGAGAATGCTGTGGGAGACAGTGTCGATAAAGTCAAGGTAAACAACCTCCACAGCATTTTCCTTGTCCACCAAGCAGGTCACCTTGTCACAAAAGGAAACATAAACTTGACCCCCAAGGGAGGACATGATGAAAAAGACTAAGAAAGCATTGAAAATACGTTGAGGCACATCAATCTCAGGCACTTAGCATCTTCAAATTATGTATTTGAGCCTTTTTTCTACAAACAAGCTCGTGGGACTGGCCATTTGTAACCTGTAGTGCTATGTGTGCAAGGCCAGGGGCATGCTAAAGAATGAAGTATTAATTGGTGACTACTCTTGCACTGAAATACATTTGAGACATGTAGGAACAGAATGTAAAGTTATGCATGTTAATGAAATAAGAGAAGCCAGCTAACCAACATAAAACTCACCCATATTCAGTCAAACCAACATATCCTCTTCAAAGCACTCACAATTTATTTCAGAGTCCGTAAGGGAATAATCAAAACAAACAATGCCACAAACTATGCCATGTTAGCCACTAAGATTTAGCTGAAATGAGAATAAACTAAGTCTCTCTATTCCTCATGCGTAATTAAAGAGCAGTTAATTATAATTGTCTAGAAGAGATCATTTCACTCAAAAGAAATTTCCAGTGGGAAAGATGAAACCAAGTTTAAAAAGCATCTTGACAAATGATTTTCTGGGTGGCAATTTAGTTCAGTGAAGAAATATAACAAAATACAAAACAAGCAAGATGTGAATGTAGGCTGGGGTAACTGTAGGTCTCTTTCAGAACTCTACTGTTCATGCCAGGGATCCATTTCAAAATGCAATCCCAATGTTTTTCTACCATAAATGTTGCTATGAACTCATGTCTGATTTCCACTGTATTTTTTACATTTTGAATAAATGAAGTGGGAAACAACAACAAATTCTGAAGTATTCCTCAGGTGACTTGTATCAGAACAAAGTATTTAATGAAGTGCCATAACAGGCAACTGTAGTCCTCCTTTTTGGAAGGACATCAAGCACTGGGGATGTTGGCAATAGTGTACATTTTTCATTTGAACACTATTTCCAGAGACCTTTCCTTTCACTCGAAACCATCAATCTCACTTAGGATGCAAACAGCTGTTCTTCATTCAACAACTTCACCTAGAAAAAGAGATTTTAAAGGACACATTTGGGGTATTTTCTGTAATCATACACAAATTGCTATGAAGATCATGACCAAAAGTAAAAAGAATAAAGGTCTTCCCTTGTGTGCAGAAACAATAACACCACCATATTTCATCACAAAATTTCAATTTTTCTGTTCTTCCTCAGTCATTCTACTCCATAGACAAATTCTATTTTCAGATTCAGGAATTCCTTATGAAGGCACATTGTGACAATTTCAATTTGCTTTTAGCAATGAAAGCTTAGAGATTCAACAGTTTTTCTCCAGCTTGCTCTTGCAATGTTATTTGCTTCCAGATTTTAAATAAAAGCAGTGAATTTGCGGCTTCGAAGAGGAGACAGAATATATGCTGTGCTCAAGAAAAGAAAGAGAGGCAATTGCACACATGTGATCTTACTTCTGACAAATCTCTTTGTTACCGGTTGAGTTCGGTTAAGTAGTCTCAGCATAAAGAAATTTAATCCAATTTATATTTCTAAATATTTTCTCTATTGTTTTCCGTATTACACACTAAATCCACCAACCAATCCAAGTTTCTTGGGTAAAAAACAGCAACTGCAAGGATTGCCAAGTGTCAAGGGGGAAACTAACCATCTTGCCTGCTTGTCTCTTCAGGAAAGGAGATCTTAAGGCCAAGGACCTTCTGAAAAGGCAAACTCAACAGCCTCTCCTTCCTAGTTCGGCAAAAGCAACACCAAGAAAGACTTGGAATCAATGTTTCTCCTAAAATAAAATAAAACCAAAGTCAGCCAGTCTGGTTTTTATACATACAGCCTTTCTCATCAGAATCAGTATTTTCAATAGTCTTCCTGAAGCAAAAGTGTTTTGAAACATTCTCAGCAGAACTTTCATTGTTGCTATACATAAACATAATATTAACATGCCCTTTTCAATAGAGAGTTCGAGAGCCAGATTTTCTGTAAACCACATTGAGAGCTGCCCCTCCCTGCTTGCCTCTCTCCTTCCCTCACCATTAATAGGCATTACGGTAGGTTACCACACACTAAATTCATTTAGCACTCACTAAATTTCCCAGAAATTAAGATCTTCATTTAGAGCATGAGGAAAAAAAAAAATTTCTAACCATGTAATTAATCAGCCCATTCTTTAAACAGTTGTAAACTCAGATTAACACTAAAATAATTTTATGTCCCTACAGGTCAAACTGACTTAGGAGATTCAGGATTTATCTACTCTAAAACGTACATTTAAAAAAGTATTTTGTCAATGATGCAGCAATCTCAAGATTCACATTCAAAGGATAAAAATTGAGTTACTGCTATGATTACCTAGAAATATTCCAAAGATGTTTTATTCAGTGTCTTCACTATAACATTGCCTTTGCTGACATCACAGCAATGAGAATTGTTAAGTAACTAATTATGTCAATAGGTAGTATTTTCATCCCTGTATGGTCTTCCTATATAACACAGTCAAGGCTATGGATTTTACTACTTAAAATTGTTTGTCTCATGACCATCCAAAGAGATAGCAACAACATAAGAAAGGCAAGAATATTAATATCCCAAGATGTCTCAAAAACGTGAGTTTTTGTCCATGCAGCTCTTCAGAATATCAACTTTGTAAAGGCATCTCAGCAACTGTCAGCACCAGATATACCTTAATATTATACTTGAGAATTTCTACTCAAGATATCCAGGTTGCAGATGTAGGTCATTATTGCTTTCTATCTATTGTAACAGAAGTGTTTTCATCTTCACTAGTTACAGTCCTTTCAATTACAAAAGTGTATTGTTATTACTTTAAATTCATTTAACAGATAGCAAATGTTTTGCACAAATTTGAGCAGAGAGTTTCATAACAAAGGCACCTTTGGGTATTGCTCTTTCTTCATTAGACAGCATTCTGTACAATATGACTCCCGATATTTGAGAGATGGGACTATCATCCCTGGGAAACTATTGCATCTTTAACACTGAAGAGGCCTCCTGATAGCTTAAATACTGTATTGTTCAGATTCATTTTTTAAATCCTACACATATTCTTGCAACATGCTCTAAACAATCTCACTCTACTCTGTGAGAATCACGTGCCGTATGAGAGCCAAAATGTCCTTTTCATTTTTACTTTTCCATCGTAACTTCCCTTCGTTGCATTGCATTGTGTGGACACTTACCTGACATATTGCTAGAAAACACCACCATTACTGTGGAGGGAGAGAAAGGTCACTGAGCATGCTCTGAAAGACTTTACATTCCTAATGATTATTAGCATTACTTGTATTTCAGATGTGGCATGATAAACACTCTGACTTTCATGCATAAATTCAGTGAACCTTTCCAGGAGTCACCACAACACATGAAGAATTACAACATCTGGAGGTCACTGAAGACTTTCAAACACACAAAAAAATCTGTCATCTGTCTATCTATCTATAATATCACTTAATCTTGCATTAGAATGAGATTTGATCATTTCCAAAAAAAAAAAAACATGAGGGAAAACAATTGCAAAAATGGGATCCAAATAGAAAGACTCAAGTCTTGTTAATGTTTCCTTCTGCTGTTAACCCAATACCACTATACCCTAAATATGTTTTACAACTGTCACAGCTTGTTTTCATTGTGAACTCAGAATGAGAAACCAGGGGAAATGAGAATATTTGCTAACAAGGAATAACTTGCAAAATGCATTTTCCTTTGTTCTTTTTGTTTTAATCAGACTTCATTCATCCTGATTCCATTAAACAATGCTAATAAGCAGCTGCCTATAATTTTGATTAATTGAATTAGATCTAGCAGAATAACATTAAAATGTTGTCCCAGTTTGGTGCAGCAAAACTGCAGAGTGCCAGAGGGGAAAAAAACTCAACCTGCAAGGTCTATAGCCCAGTGCAATTCCCTCTCACAAACAGCTAGTTAGTCTAAATATATTTGAATAGGAACCAACGCAAGTAATTTCTGATGTTCTCTTCAGTTCTGTATTTGAAAAATTCAGTAACCAATGCAATTAATCTTCTAACTGTTCCTTAGGTAAGTGAAAGCAATACAGCATGAAGAATTTAAAGAATGTGAAGGATGTATTGAAAAAATAATATATCAGCAACAGTGTTGACTTTGGAGACTATTTTTTTTTTTAATGTAATGTAGTTGTATCTGTGGTAGATAATATTTTGCTTTTTCAGGCATTTTCTTTGTTCTGGCTCCTCTTTCTTTTTCTGACTGACCAATTAATAATCAAATCTTAACCAGCAATTATAAAATCAAAATAAGAGCAAGTTCTTTGGTAAGGTTCTGCCAATCTGTATGATCACATATGTTAATGTGATGTAACCCATCCCCTCCTATTATTCATTGGACCCAATTTAAGACCTGAAGTCAAAGCAAAATTTTCCTCTGGTTACTGGCCAGGTCTATTTGAGATTTAATACTTTCCTGAAATTTCATACCCATATCAGGTCCCCAAACTCTGAGACCTGTAAATTTTGGCAGAACAGAACCATTTAATTATAAAAGAAAGTTCCAATGAGCCTCGACAGTGACCACACTCTTTGGTGGTGCAGCACACAGCTAAAGTTAGCACAGCACACACACAGCCTGTGAGGTCAACAACAATTTCCTCTCTAATAAAACATTAGCTGTGCCACTTGCACCCCTGACAACATAGCAAAATTGCAGAACTGATTCCCCAGATGGATAAAGCTTCCATCCAATTAAGTTCGTTTTTACAGTGGTTCAAAAGCAATCTGCTTTAAATGAAAAAGTAACGCTGCAATACTGTGTTAAGGATCTGATTTGGCTCTCACCCATGCTTAGGTCAACTTGCTGTTTCATGCATCTCATAGCAAGGCAGTATTACTCAAATATATTGTAGGCTATAACAAAAGGCCAGCAAAGAATAGAATATCTGCTGTGTGTGCACCTACCTTGCTTTATTCACTTTGCTTGACCTTCACAGCTCTTATTGTAAGGCTACCATTTTAACTGCTTTCACTGATGACTTTTATTATCTTTTTACTTTTTCTCTCATTTGTTTGGGGTTTTTTTTTTAAGGACACAAGGAAAGCCTCTCACAAACATACCTTCCCTCTTACCTGAGCATGATATTGATCACAGTATTTGGTATGCCACAGACTTAAATTCTCCAAGAGCCAATCAGCCATGCAGAATCAGCATATTCCATCAACATAACACTTTATGCTGAATTTAACAACATTAAAGAATAATACTTAGCACATATCAGAAGCTCTTTATGTAGTTGAGAAGAAAACTTTACTGTATGCTACAGGAAAAGTAATTTAAATCTAGCAACTTTGCCACAGTCAAAAAGCTTGTATCAAATAGGATGCAGAACAAGTGAGTATCATCTTCACCCTAATGGGAATGTTGCCAGTAAATGCACCGTAACTAGATGTCAAAGCTGGAACTGCACATGTGAATAACCCACATTGCTTTTCACTATTTCAAAAATCAAAATAAATTATTTTTTCATTATTTTCTTATTGTTAAGCTATTTATAAGGCATACTTCCCCTAAGGGAGGAGTTCACTACACATGTAATTTTCATTACATGAGGAAAAATCTCCTAGGACTTGTAAAAAGCTATGTTTTTAATAGCATCTGATAGCATCATGAGGCACAGACTAGGATCATGGCCAATGAGAAGATATGATCCATATGGTCCACTTATCATCAAGATAATAATTAGGAACATCTTCTGCATTTTCACCACTTAGGTATATGTGATCTACAAAGGAATAAGCAATTAGAGAAATAAAATCAAATTTTGTATTCAGAGTCATGGTAACTACTCTCCTCTGACTTCTACATATTCCATGTGAAAAAATCCAAGAAATGCTGTGCTGAAAATCAATATTTTGATATAACCATAAAGAATTGTCTTCCACAGGGTTTTGGAAATATACTATATGGTGTTGCCCCCCAGCTTACCCAGTCCAACCTCTTCTCCAACTATCCAGCTGCATTACTTAAAATAGGACAGTAGGATTTATACAGGGGCCTGCATGAATCAACAGAAACAAAAGAAACCCTTCCAAAATATAATGACCTTGGCTCAACCCTATGGTTATTAAAGTAACCCTGAGGGGAATAAGAAAGCTAAATTTAGGGAAAAGGAAGACTTTAGCAAACAGAGAGAGATGATATTAAGGGAAGACTAGAACAGAAAAGTGGCAAATAAGACAACATGGAAACTCGCATTTACTCTCAGCCTCAGACTTTCCCAACCCCTTTTGATTAACTGCTTCTGCTGCTGCTTGCTTTTCCTTTCAGAAATTCAAGCATTGGAATTCCACCCAGGTGATAAATTGTGTAACAACATTAAGAATACATGTTTTATTTTTTCAACTATAGTAATATCTCTGCCTGAATTTTGTAGTAAAAGATCTTGAAGAAAATGTTAGTAGTTCATTTCTTGATCAAACACCCTGAAAAATGAGCCAAAAAGACAGTGGAGCAGCATTATAAAAATACAGAAATTATTAAGTTTTTGAACTTCACACACATCAGCTGTCTATAAAGGAAAAAATATATGAGCAGTAATACTGCGTTAAAACAACCAAAGACACCTGTACAGACATTCGGTTTTTATTTTTATAAAAAAAGGTCAGATTTATTAGTGCCAATGTATGTTCATAGAAGGAAACAAAAACTATGCTAATCTGAGTAGCAACTTACATCAAAGGATATCAAAATAATATTTCTTGTAAGTGAAACATAATACTTCATTTAAACTTGTTTCCTGCAAACTAGAAGTCCTTGTTATCTGTCTATGAAGCCTTTAAAGAAAAGTTGCTACAGTCAAAAAGGGTCCTGATAGAACTTGGCACATAAAGAAACAATTCCATATTCACCCATACAATACCTCTCACTCTCCTGGAGCACTCATTCATACAATACTTACATAATGCATATACATTATGACTAAAGCCATGTACGGCCTAAAGCACAAAGAATATCTCAGTTCTAAATGTAACATATCTCTACATCAAAAGCAGGTCACTGTATTTACAGCAGATGATCTCGCTCTGCAGATGGGGCTTTTGCTTGAAGATCCTTTTGTTAGTGTTTGCTAAGATGCTCGAGTTGTCAATTTATCAAATTAGAGGTGTATCTACAGGAAGATCTGTCTGATTGTGTGCGAGGATTCTAAGGCAATAATAGTAGTTGTTCCACAGGAGTAGTGCTGCCGTTGCAACTCACTTTCCCTCGGAGCAGTAAAGCCTTCCTTGTCCAGATGCAGCCAGGTATAGTGAGACATTCATGATCTGCAAACTGTTGGCTCAAAAGTCTAAAACTTCTTGGTTTATTTTTTTTCATGTTCATGGAATAGCACCATAGGAATTCACACTTGATATAAAAAAAAATCCTGGGTCTGTTGTTTTGTTTTGCTTTTTAGCCATTATGGATATTCTTACTCTCAGAAAAAAAAAACCCAAAACCCTCTTTGGGAAACTTCTCTCTTGGACACTACTGCAGCTTCATTTCTGAGTAGCTAAACCAGGAAAATAGCTCATTCACAAAAAGGTCCAAAGAAATAAAGCTTAGCAGTGGTTTCAAATGTACTGCTGAAAACAAATTAAGTAGGAGGAGTTTCACATAATCCTTGACTATTTCTCTTTCTCATGGATACTGATTTTGATTCAGGATAGGTTTCCATCTCAGTCTCTTTCTGTGTTCAGTGCAAAATAAGAGCACATCATCAGAGATAGCTTACTTAACCAGTAAACCAAATATTTTCAGATGCTTAGACTGTTCAAATTCAGTCAACTAGTGATTGTTCACTAGTGATGACTGATGTAATAGTTCAGACTTCTCAGTCATTAGTAAAACAAAATACTCTATAGATCAGTTATGTTTCAGAAGTAGGATTTTCCAGTTTCAAAACACTGATAACCTGATATGACAGATGAATTTGTAAAAAATACAGAACAATGCAGGAAGGTCTTCCCATTTCATATCTTCTTTCAAGTCCTTGTACACATCATATGCAGGATTCAAAGTCGAAGCAACTAGATAGAAGGACAATATTTTGAGTGTGTGACCTAAAAAGGCTCTTTTTCCTCCTAGACACCATACAATTGTCAGAACGAAGAATGGTCTACAGGGTCACTTCCCCTAAGTGTAATTGATTGAATCCACACGCAGTTCTAGCAAATATTGGACCATGAACAAAAGCTTTGATATTCTTCCTGCATGCAACGTCCTTTCACAAGCCTTGCAGAGACAGTCGAGTATGGAGCCTGCACATCATCATCTTGACTATTCCACTGGGGTAGGTGGTTTTCTTCTTTTATTTTTTTTCAGTCCCTGGTCTTATATGTCAGCATTTCTACTGAACTTATATTAAATATTTGTGCCAATAACTTCAGTTTTAAAAAAAAAACTATGCGCCATCCTTCTTTTCACTGTACGTTCTTTCTTTCTCACTCTCCTTTTCTGGCATAGAGGTTCTTGTGTTATTTTTTGGTGTGCACACTATCTGGATATTTTATACTTCTGTATCGTATATGAAATCCTTTCTTGTTGATTGTATCATCAGTGTGAAAGTGAAGTAAAAGAGCTTCCCCTGCTGAATAAATTTCTTCTGGTGGCTAAAAAAAAATTAATAAACAAGATAAATTATTTGTCCACTTTATGGATTCATTCACTTTTTTTTCTTATGAATATTTCTCTTTTCATGCTATGCCTCATCATGCAATTCCACTGTGGCTCACATTATGCCATCTGACATCACTAGACAGAATACTTCTATCTCATTCATCTCTCAATTATAGGATAGGAATTTTTGAGGCAGATTAAGGAAATAACCTCAACGCCTAGTTTTTCTCTAGTTCTGCTGAAGTAAGAAAGTGACTGGGCAGGACCATATACAATATTCAAAATTTAAATAAACAAGAGATGTCAGTATCTATTTTCTATCTTGTTTTTCTTAGCCCTCACGGTGTCCTGTTTTATTACTGAAGCATATTGATCAGAAATATCAGCTGAACTACCAAATCCTCCTTCAGAAGTTGAGAAGGTGGCAATGTATACCAACAGTGTCTTTTCCCCAGTCCAACTTGGATCATTTTGGTTTCTATTTCAATAGCTTTTTTATTTAATTTTATCTTTCCTATGTGGCACGTGAAGCCAGTCATTTACATCTTACCAGAACCAAACCACCACCAGCAAAACTCAACCATTCCAACCCATTCAAAACCAAAAAAAAATTTCAGCCCATACTCTAGTTCGTTCCCCTTCTACTTGTAAAATATGGTAACTTGCAAAGAATAGTACTGTTTTGTAAAGATTAGTAGATGTTAGGGTCAGTTGTAGAATTTCACTTAGAATACATTCCCTACAGTTCAAGTGGAAGCACCTTTTGTGCATCATTAAGTGTTCAAAAATGCACTAAAAGGATTTAAGCCAGTTTACAGGTAACTTGTCTGAATGACCAAGATGTTTGATCCAGCACAGTGGCTGAAAAAGGTGACACAAGAATAATTAAGAGCTCCTGTCATCTCATGTAGAGTCTTTTAAACCTTTTATCTGGGCAAAGAGTATACACATGAAAGTGTGCTTGCACTGGCACACATATCAAGAATTGATGAGGACTTGTGGGAACACTGCACCAGCTTTCACAAGGCAAGCAGCCAACAGACCAATGAAAGTCTAAAAGAAGTAGGTTACAGCATTTTCAAGGTGTCACCTGGCCAATTTCCTCCATGTCCCATAGCTAAAACATGTCAGAGATGGATATAAGATTTCAAGTTTTTCTCAAGGCCCATACGAACCACCCAGTTTAGGAGCACTTTCTTTTTCCTAAAATCAGATTTAAGTAATAAATGAGCATACTATAAATACTTTCTAACTGCCCCTCCCATGGTAAAACATGGCTTCTTCATTCCAATTGAAAGAATTTTAATATCATAATTTTCAACGCTGGTGCATTTCCCACTACGCAAGAGAAAAAGCTGCTAACTTTTTTTGGGTGCTGATTAACATTCCACTGCCAGCTACATAAAGCTTAACCATACTTCAGTAAAAAAGTAGGCAAGAATATTTGTTGAAAACATTTCAAGGGAATGATTGTACTACAAGGCAGCAAATTTATATATTAAAAAATCTGAAGCAGATAATCTAGTATCTTCTTTAAAAGATATAGTTGCTGAACCTCATCCCTTCTTGACCCTTTTCTTCCTCTGCCTGGCCTTTCTTATTCCTGTTGTGGAAATGAAATAGTAGTTGTATGCCTGGTTACTTACCCCAGATCCACAAAATCGACCAAGTCTCACAGCTGTCTTATCATGACCATCAAAGAGCTCCACGTAATCATAGCCACAGTCTGCCTCTTCCTCAACCTCGAAAGTCTGAAACATTAACTCAATGCGGGAGCCGCGCTCGGCCACCAGGAGCCAGTCGCAGTCGGCCTGAACTGGGTAGTTGTTATCACCAAACTGAGCATGTGAGTACAGGTCTTTGGGCTTGGTTTCAGCTTTCAACCGACCACCACACTCTAAATGGAGGGAAAAAAAGGTGAAGAAGTTTATTCAGTGCAAATTAGCATTTTCTTTTCATAGATGCCCAGTCTTATTGAGGCTGAGGGTTTTTTTAAGCTTTATTGCCAAAGCAGGTTAATCAAACAAGCTGAGAGAGAACTAGGAATAATACCCAGTAGGAATACAAATCCAGCATTCTGAGTTTTTCTTATATAAATTCTGTTTTATAAGTAGAGTGACACAGTTCATCATTTTCCAGTGAAAGACAAAGACAGGGAACACCAATGCTCTAAGAAATGTGGCTTAAGCAGTATGACAGTCTTTGGGCAGGCACTTGAGAGGTTCCTGTGGTCAGCAAGACAGTTGCTGTAAGTAGGGTACCCACATTTCAGTGATGACATTTCCACGTGAGTTAATGACACCGTTCGCAAGTGATAGGGGAGGATCAGCTCCAGCACACACATAGACAGCGATTAAACGCAAAAATCTTTTGTTTCACAGTAGTGTCAGCTTTAACCGTAATGGGACGCCTGGAGAGCCAGCTCAATACCAAACACCACTGCCAAGCTTGCTATCTTGTTTGTAGTTCGTGGACATAAGCAGGCCTTTCTCTGCAAAAGAGCACAGCCGGGAGAAAGCTGCTACTACCAGAGAAAGTCTTGTAACTGAAAGCCTGCTCCTGAAGGCAAACCTTTGGCAGGAGATCCTTGCCTTTTGTCAAAACCATTAATTCAACATAAATCTCTATTTGTACAAAGTTACAAAATGGATGTAGGGCTTTAGAGCTTGTTTATAACTGCTCAAAGAGTTCAGAATTTAAATATAAAGTAGCTTTACTTCATAGGTGAATAAGCTGTCCAACAAATAAATTTAGCCAGTTTGCTAGAGAAAAAAAAATTACTGAAAATGAACCAAACAAAAAACTAGAAACAAATAGAGTAGCTAGGGCTTTACTCTTTATAAATACTTTTAGAAGCTATGATTAAAACTATTCTATCCTAAACAGTCAGTGAATTCAGCTTCCACAGTAACTAAAATATATAGGTGTTATGCATTTGCCAGTTAAAAGTGCTATTAGAATGCAACCAAGAAAATGTGGAAGATTTTAATCAAAGGAAAAATGCCTTGTTTATTATGTCTTCAAAAGATGGGTGGAGGCTTTTTTACTTTACAGGTACAAAGATTCCAATGCAAACAGCATAACAGTTTTGGTTTCTCATCAGGAACAAATAATCCCTTACAGCACCCATAAAAACATCAAGTGCAAATCAACAAAATACCGAGACTCACAGGTTTAGATTTAATTTTTATAAATAAATGAAGAGATAATGCTATCTGCATTTAAAAATGGGGAGATATTATTGATTGACCATTTTATAATAACCTGAAACAAACCACAAGATTCAAATCTTTCTAAGCTTGGTCAAGAGACACATTGAATTTGACTTCAGTGTCATGGACTCCACCCATGCTAAACATGACCAACTGCACTGTTAGTTTGTGAGGAGTCACATTTCAGCTAGGAGTTAATAATGGTAATAACTAAATCCTTACTTTTTAAAAAACTGTATTTTTTTCTTAATAGGGAAATGAAGGAATCAAAATAGTAAATACAAACTATATAAGTAATCCATTTTGCATGATCTGCTCAGTCTGAAATTTCAAATTTTGTTGCTTTTAAAGAAGTAGTAGGAGCACATGATGAAACATCATCAAATAAGATCGTTCAAACAATTATTTCTCATTGATATTGTAATATACTCCCTATTCTGGATTTCATTTACTTCCTTTCTTCCTTTCTTTCTTTGTTGAGGGGAGAGGGGGCAGGTTTGGGTTTGTTTTTTGTTTCACTGGACTCTTGCCAATATTAGGAATATCCCCCTGCCTCAGACACCAAACAGCTGCAAAGAAGAAAACGTTTAATGAACTGTCTGCATTTTTTCCCTCTGCTTCTTACAGTGAACAGGAGCTTAAAGGAAAGTTGTAGCCATACAACCACAGAAAACTGCAATTCCCTTTCCCCTGCTCTTCACTCTTGGATTATAGCCTCATATTTTAGAATAGAAATTGCAAGTAAAATTTTCAATTTCTTAAGGACTAAGTTGTAATTTCAAAAGTCTTCATCCAGCCTGCAAAACAAGACTCTGCACTAGGACGTGTGGGACAGGCACAGAACAGAGCAGTGCCACACAGCACTGCTTGCTCAGCCTTGGTACCAGAAGGAACCCAGCTGCACCACCCCTCGTGTCTTCCATTGTGCAGGTATGGCTGCGCTGCTGTAGGAAAGATGGGTGCTTCTGATCGTAAGGAAATATGTCCAACTTGTAAAATGATGGTGATCTGGCAGCTTCAGGTGAAAGACTTTTTTTGATCAGCTATGGAACAAAACCTCTTATGTTTTGTAACCTTTCTAGGGACTTCTACGCTTCTTACAAACATAAGAGCAAATCAAGCACTAGTTTCCTGACTGTTTAACAAGCCATTCAAATGGGAAAAGCTTAAACCCACACCATCTGAACTAATGAAACAAGATAATAAATTTGATTCCACACTCCCATACTGAATTATTACAGCTATTTTGGAAGCAAAACAGACTTCTAAACTGACTGAGATCTGAGATGCACAAATTTGTCTCAGACATCCTCCCAGCTTTGAAAGATATGAATAGAACCTACAGTAGATCTGCAACCTCCTAGAGCAGTGGCTGGAGGCCAGGCACCATATATGAAGCTGTCCAGAAGGGAACTAGATGCCTGTGTTAGGGCAGACAGATCACTCCCTGAGCATTGAGTTTAATGTTCTGTCAGGAGCATTTTTACTAATTCCTCTTGGATGGGTTATGCCTTTTCTGAGAGGGGAAAATATGACAGAATCTCTTTCTAAAACTATGTTGTACTTTCAAAACAGCATTTTATAAGTTTTGCTCCACCCAGTGAAGCCTTTCTATCCAATTTTTTTTTTAACTTTACTGTATTTGCTGCTACATTTTTATCCTGTTTTCTGAACTATGAAATGGAAATTTGGAAACTGGATAGCACTTCAAGCCAAAAAGTGTCACAAGGGAAATCAACATCATCAACAGCATCTACTGGAATAAGAGGCCATTAAATCATGACGATGTCAGGAATACAGCAGCAGAGACACTTCTGGGCATAGAATCCTACTACTCATTCACTGCTGTTATGTTACACCAGCCCTTTTACTGAGTTCTGACTCTCTGTCTGTCTGCACAGCTGGGCAGGATCAAACACAACCTTAACTATTTCTATTGCATACCATCAATTATTTTTTCTAGAAAAGATAAACTAAGGGAGTACAATCCACTGTCCATACACTTGTTAGCCATCTATTCATTCACACGTGTACCCAGAGCACAGAGGTAAAATTCTCACAGAATTCTCACAGAGCATCTGTGTTTGGTTCAAGAGTGCAGGAATAGGCTGCAAGATCCAAGTTGTACCTCATTCAAACACTACATCCAAGTACATGCCAGTGATGTGTGTTCATCTCAGGGAGCAGTCTGTGCAACAGCAGCTGACAGAAACAAATATCCTCTCTTAAGGAGGCAAACTATGTAATTTTTTACATTCTTAAAAACTGGGTAGATTTTATTCTTTGCAGTTACTCAGAAAACCACATGCTTGTGCATGCTAAGAATGTTTTTATATTTAAGGCACATAAAACTCAGCAGATACGAGGGAATATCCAGCAAGTCTTAACATAACTTGCAATTTTTAGAAGTTAGGGAATACACATCTGAACTTCGTTCACATACTGACTGCCTCAATTCTGCAAACTGAAAGTGAGGAGAATAAATGAGACAGCAGTTTTAAAACAGTATCTAAGAAGAGTTCTGAACTTTAACTATAAACCCAGAGGAAATTAAAAAATTAGTAATTATCCCCACTTCTATCTCTTTTTGCATCTAAGAGAAAGGGTTGCTGCAGTAGGGAAGGTAAAACCTAGCATGCCTGCAAAAGACGACTTTCCACAAGAAAAACAAATTGAATTATAGGTAGCTACACTTTTCACTTTAAAGGCCCAGATCCTAAAGAGTTCATATAGTGTAGCCTACTGTCTTTATCTGAAAGGGAAATTAAACTACTAAAGTTTTAGAACTATTCGTAACAAAGCAGAAGAAATAAAGAATAGAAAATGGCAGCATTGATATATGAGGATTTGTTAGCTGAGCACTGAACATCAACTTGATGAATACTCTGGGCAATATCAAATTACATTAACAGTGACTAGTCACCTTGATTACTATCTTCTGTTAACAACTGTTACTTGCCATTAAATCTTATCTCCTAGCACAGATATTTATGAAATATTTTCTGCACTAATATTTATTGCCAAATACTGGATAAATAAGAACGAACTGTGGAAAGTAAAGACAGACATTTTGATTGAAGATGAAACCAAAGCCTAAAAAGCCCCCAAATCCCCTTGTCTTACAGCAGGCACTGGATGTTCAGAGGTTCAGCACTAGGGGTCACTGTAAGCCAAGCAACGTGGGGGGAAAAAATCTACACACTGAAAATGTCACAAAAACTATTAATGCAACTGCAAACCACTATTTCCAATTTCAATGTTTTCTGTCAAACAAAAAAATTGAATGGCAAATATGAAGGACATTATATTCTAGAAGGACTAAAAAAATCTTCAGTGTTATTTTTTTTCTTATTCTTCTTTGGCTTATCTTTCCTTTTAAGCACTACAGGAAAGTAGTATCTGTTTACACAAACCCCAGATTTTTGTTTAAGTTAGAACAGGAAAGTAATGGATGCATCACATGTCCCGGTTAAGTGTTGTCATTACAAATACAGTGACAAGCTACTGAATCATTTATTATCTCACATCATGAATCCTAAAGATTATCTCTTTTATTTCTTATCAGACTTTGTTTAAAAATCTTTTAATTTCTTGCCTAGAAGAGAGAGACAAGGAGAAAGAAACATCTAAAATATTAGAGAATACTTTCCACAATCTCAGACTTTTCCTACTGTGCTTAAGATTTCACTAGGAGCAGCTGTTATATTGTCTTATCTGTGAACTCATTCCATTCCTACAAAAGAAACATCTGCATTTCTTCCACTAAAGAACAACAGGTAAGTTATTAGTAAAGCACATCCTGATTTCTGACCTGTAGAGTGTGTTGCTTGGAAGCCTTTTCTTTGAACTGACGCATCAGAAATAAAGCGAAGAAACATTTTGTTTCCAGTAGCAGTAAGAGGATCTGGTATTTTATTGCCACATAAGCGTCCCAGGATTGGTGATTTTTCACTTTCACCATCAAACACTTCCAAGTGGTCATAAGCACATTCTTGATGTTGTTCTATTTCAAATTCATTGAATGTCTAGGGGGAAAAAAAATAAAGTGACCATTGTGGTACTGTATTTACACGGTACATATGTTAGTAGGTTTTAGAGTACAAGAATGTAGTTAAAATTACAGATTTAATATTACTGCCTCTACAAGCCTGTAGCTTTGAATAACATATTGATCTTGAGAAAGTGGAATAAAAGTTAAGACAGTGAACTTCAAGAGTGCATCATCCTTCCTATAGAAAGGCATTCGAATCTATATAGCCAACTGGTATCTATAAGAGAATATTAAATCTAGAATACGGCAACCTTTTTGCTGAATTTGCATTGTTTGTAGGATTATCCAAATTTCACAGAGCATTCAAAACAGCAAAAAGTCGGAAATTATTGTTTCCTTGCATAGTTGAGGATTGATTGCAACATCTGCAAAACATAATGGCTCCCCCCACCCCTTTTTTAAAACCTACATCACACTGCAACTAAAACCTCTGTGAATGACTTTTCCACATGACCGGTTATGCATGGAAGCTACCTTTTCTAGTCTATTATCTAGAGATTAATTTTTTTATTATTACAACTTTATGTTGTTTCAGGCTGCACCCTTCATGCTAAGGTCACATTTTTGCTAGCGAAAGCATTGTGAAAAATAGCAAAATTATGTTGATTGTTTATTAGAAAAAACTTCAGGCATCTCCAAAAACTGTATGCCATACATGACAGAAACTGTTAACAGACATACAATTAATACCTGCTTTTCAAATATGGAAGAGTGTCTTCCAAGACTAGACTGATAAAACAAGTTTATTTGAAGGGGACATCTAAGAGTTTTCAGATAAGACTTTTTGAGCAGGGCTAAATTTCTACAACAAACCTGAAGCTTAATATCTGGTAATTTCCACTCCTGTAAACACTGAGAAGACAACACACACATATATATCTCTGTGAATTTTTAGAGTAACCTATAATATAAGGTGAAATTCAAAATCTATTTTGCTCAACAAAATAGCATAAAAACACTAAGTATAAATGCTCTCATGAGTAGTCATATAGCTGCTTATTAAAACCAACCAAATAAAAATCAAAGAGAAAAGGATTAAGAAACAATAAGGAAAGGGAATAAAAGCGAACTATCAAATGCCAAGCAAATATCATAATTGAGCATTCTCTCTAGTACACCCAAACAAATCTTACCTACCAAATCTCTTGTGCAACCCAGAGAGTGTGAAATGAGATGGTAATTTACATTAACAGCTGACCTAAAGAATATATAAAGAGCTAACACATAGTCTTTTGCCCAGAGAACTTCAACATTCAAAAAAACACTTTTGTTTTGTGAAGAGCTGCATGCTGCAGCAGATGCAGGTTCATTTCACTGGTAAAATTTGGGTTTTACTTTAAGGGACTGAAACTGCAGAGGCAGTGAAAACAGCTGTACAGCAGTCACTTCTGCTGCTCTTGAATTGTGGTCAGCCATACTACTTTTATGATGCCAAGTACATGTTGTCATTTATACCCAAATAAAATCTGATGGATTAAGAAAACCCCAGAAAGCTGAGATGCTAGCTCTCAGTTAGGGAGTTAGTAAAACACAGTATTGAGTCAAGCCAACTTGGAATCAATGGGAGCAACAGACATTATCCAAGAGCAGCCTGCAGAACTTCATTTTCTTTTAGAGGAAAATTATATTAGTTTTGTTCGCTTCTCATTAGCATGAAAAAAAAAAAAACAACACTCTCCAGGAAGCACATCTCACCGTGAACTGTAAGACACACCTATTTTTAATATTTGCCTTCTCACTGGATTCCTAAGCCTGCAGGAGCATAGTACGTGTTATGTTGTGTCCCTCAAAGATGACCAGAAAAGTCCTAAATCTGTTGTGGGTCTAGCAATTGCAAAGAGAATTCAAGGAATTTGTTTTTTAAAGGAAAATCAAGTCTTAATGTGCATAGTCTTTTAAAAGCTCGGAATGCCTGATATTTTAAAACACCCAAAAACAGACTCCACTTTTTAAAAAATCAGTCAGTTCCTAGTAGGTTTGAAAGAGAAGAACTGACACAAACTTCCCTTAATATTGAACATAACTGAATAATTGCTGCCAAGAGTTCATAAACAATTTATTAAAGTTGGTAGTATAATTAAATCACACCCTGTCTTCCTGGGACAAATACTTTTGAACTCCTACCATTCCTACCATGACTATTTTAACCTCATTTTATTTGTCTCCTTAGTGGGAATGGTGTTCAGAAATGTTACATATAGCTTCTGAACAGCCAGGCCTTTCTATCTACACCACTCAAGTGAGTAGATACGCTGGTGGCACTTATGGACAGCTGCCTGGAGGGGACACTTAAGTCTGTCTCTATAAACATCCGGCTGATTAGCTTATGAAAATCAGTCTCTCTACTACATACATTTTCAAAGCCATCTTTATCTGCATGTTTCATTTAAAAATTCTGACGTGCACATCCATTTTTTCATGGGCTTAAGTGCACCAAATGCTTAAATTTAGCCTGTTAAGGAAAAGACTTTTCAATGATTAGCAGAGGGAGAGCAATCACAACGAAACATTAGTTTCCACACACCCCTCTCAGAAAGGGAGCACAGCCTCACAATTCATGTGGTTCGTTACTGGGAAGGAATCAATTCTCTTCTTGTCCAATTTGAACAAGCAAACTTAAATACAGTATGAAAGTCCAAGAAAAAAATATTGATCTATGATGGTATTAATATTGTCAATATGGCACCTTGCTATAGTACACAATTTAAAGATATTATAGACACAGATTTTAATAATTGACCCTACTGGCTTGCACAGAAGAGCACATCTCAGACTTTAAATCATGAAGGTATTTTCAAAAACTCTATCTGGTAAAATTACATCTATTTTTCTAATTTTGTTGGCAAAAGCCAATTTAAAGAACTTTTCATTGTAAAACAGGCCATGAAATATTTAACTGAAGAAATCTGAATGTTGGAGTTTTGCCTGCTGATGGTATAAGTACAGGAAAAGCTTTTACAGTAGCATGCCCATGCCTGTGTCTGGCTGGCTCTGGTTTATTCAGCCATTATGAAGAATACTTGCTCAGAACTAACAGCAGGAAGGGTGCCAGAGTCAAAAACCTATTTTTCACCCTTGGAACGGACAGAGCATGCACACCACTCATTTTCCACCACCTCCACACACCCCAGTACAGTTTAACTGTTTTACTTTTGGTGAACAGGGATCAATACACAATCCCACATCACCACGAGTAACAGGAGCATCATGGTTCAGCCCCAGTCAGCAGACAATCCCCAAGCAGTCACTCACTCACTCCTTCACCAGTAGGATCAAGGGGAGAATTGGAAGTGTAAAAGATAGAAAATTTGTGGGTTGATATAAAGACAGTTTAACAGGGAAAGCAAAAGTTGCACACACATCCAAATCAAAACAATGAATTAATTCACTGCTTCCCATGGGCAGGCAGATGTTCACCCATCTCCAGGAGAGCAGGGCCCCATCACATGTAATGGTTACTTGGGAAGACAAACACCGTCACTCCAAATATCCTCCACTTCCTCCTTCTTCCCCCCACTTTACATCCTGAGCACGATGCCATATGGTCTGGAATATCCCTGTGGTCAGGTGGGGTCACCTGTCCTGGCTGCGTCCCCTCCCAGCCTCCCATGCACCCCCAACTTCCTCAGCAGTGTGGCAGTATGAAAAGCATAAAAATTCTTGGCTCTGTGCAAGCCCTGCTCAGAAATAACAAAAACATCTCTAGATTATCAACACTTTTTTAAGCACAAATCCAAAACAGCCCCATACCAGCCACTGTGAGGAAAACTAACTCTACCCCAGCCAAAACCAGGACAAGGGGTTAAGGTTTGGCTAAACTCAGCAGTTATGAGATTACAATATCCCTTTCATCCCTGCATCAATATTGGCTATTGCTTCTACCTCTCTGAAGAAGAGGCAGCTCTCTCCTTAACTTTATTTTCTCCAAAATGGCTGTAAAATCAATTTCTAACATTTAAAAATATGTAAAGCCAGCTTTTGCTGTGACTGTCCCACAAGTATGCTGCTGAAGGAACAGTGGAGTTGAGCTCAAAGCAAAAACCCCCTGGTCAGAACGGTGCCTTCAGCTTTATAGAGAGGCTGTGTAATCTCAGTAGACCTGAAAAGCTATCTAAGTTCTGCTACTCTGTCTTTGGCCATCAGCACTGTCCTCAGTCAGCTGGACACAGAATTCACAAATCTACTCCAGGCTGCTCTTCTACTTTTGTTAAAATTTGGAGCTACTTTTAAATGAGAAATCCAGATTCTTCGGGGTTTTGTATCTCTTTCTCCTCCTCAAAATAACAGAACAGAAAAAGGTGTGTGGAGAGGACTGTTCATAACTCAAAATTTTGCTTTTTCTATTTACTGGAATTTGTGTAAATAGCCTTTGCCATATTTGTCAAAACTTTGCACAAGTTTTATGAGTTTCAACAATGATATAGTAAACTATGACAGGAGGAAAGTATTCCTCCTGCCTTTGCTGTCCAGACTATTTCAAACCACCATAAACTTAAATCACAGCACTATGATATTGAGTACTCCCTGTTGGCCAGAAATGGACAGGAGTCAGCAAGTTTTTATAATAGTTTACCTCTGGGATGCAAACTGACAGTAAAGTTTAGTAACAATTTCATATCGTTGAACATTCATTTGAGAAGCTGATTTGGTAGAAGAGAAGATAAAAAGGAAGGGTAGGCAGAAACTCACCAATTTGACCCTCTGCCCAGGGGTGGCACTGATTTCCCACGTGCACTCCTTTCTGCTGGGATACTTGTCAGGCCAGTTGGGACTTGTGATGATGCCATTGGGACTGTGGATCTTCTGTTCACACTCAGCTGTGCCAACAGTGATAGCATCAGTTAGTCTGGGGGTCTGCATTCAGAGGTAGTAAAAAAGTACTATTTTTTGTCAGGGCACTCACTAAACAGAAAGGATCTTTAGAAAGACAGGTAAGCATGCTTTTCAGAGTGCACAGTCATGGCCTTCCCCTCAGGCACGCACCTTTAGAGCATTTACCCTGCATGCTTCTTTACTGATTGTTGTGAAACATATACTGTTGTTTACAACTGATCAGGGGTTTTTTGGAAAAGGTATTATAAAGGAATAAATGTAAGATAAATATTAAAAATTAATCAAATATTTTGCTATTCTCCTCCTCCTACGTACAAGTAACTGTGTAAATCCATATGAGAAGTATCATTACTCCAACTTCAAAGAAATTTCTTTAACAATTCTTTCTTTTCACGTCTTGCTAATTTTCATACTGCAACTACAGAGCAATAATTTTTATTTCTAAACCACAGTTTCTAGGTATATTTATACAATTAGAGAACAGCTAAGACTAAACTGTGTGTACAAAGAACAGTTCAGTCATTCACTTTGTAACTGAACTACTAGTACATAGAACTGTATGCATCTTTTTAACAACCTCAAATTGCTTTCTAAACATCAGAGAATTATTCAAAGAGAAATGTTTAGAGTAAGCAAGTATAATTCCAAAACCAGTGAAAATGTAAATGATGAACAAAGGGCACGTCTTTACTCTAAAATTAAATCTATGGTAGAAAACAACATTGAGAAATTAAAGCAGCTCACATAATATTGCACACTTGACGTTCATTTGCAGATAATCTAAATTCTACTTAAGTCCTAAAGCCCATTGTTTTCTTGGAGTTACCCACACCTTGAGAGAGCCAACAGGAAGAAGGATGCACAGGGATTTGACTGTAACTTAGGCATCCGAATGTGTCGACAAAACTAAACCCAGAAAGGGTAGGTAGAGTTTCAACCTGGCTGTGAGGAAGCTGCTTCTGAAAGGAGCAGAGCACAACTTTACTAAGCGTCTCTTCAGAAACCCTAATCCTGTGTTTAATACTGCCTTAGATAAATACTCTATCAGAGTTTTAAATGTTCTACACTTCACAGAACTATTGAAAGTAGCACTCCGTGCCAATGATCCCGAGTTTTCCTAACTGCATTCCTGTGGACCTCAAACTCAGCCCACACAAATGCTGGGGATGGAGGGGATGGGAAAGTGGAGGGATGCTGGAGTGCTTAAGCCCATATGTCTAAATTCCCATTACCAAGATCTTTTTTCATTTCTTTTGTTTGAAAGGAGAGCTGCAGAGAGCTTTCTGCAAGACAGTTGTGTAACCAACCACTCAAATGCCTTGCTACTCACCTTCCTTGCAGTCGTGTTTATTTTCGTGTAGCACAAATCCATTCCGGCACTGGCAAACATAGCTTCCTACCGTGTTGATGCACTCATGCTGGCAGCCACCATTGTCCTTTGAACACTCATCCTTGTCTACAAAATACACAACAAGGTCGGGTGAGCACCACAGCTGCCTGTAGACCTTGCTACCAAAAGGAGCACAGAGTTTGAGCCCAGAAGAGGGTAAGTTACAGCACAGTCACTCTTCCCAGCAAGGCGGCTTCATGGTACCTTACTTCTAGCCACTCATTGCTCAGCCTGCGACCTTGCACTACAGCACAAGGACTCTGTCTCACCTTTCTAGGAAATGAGGGTTAGTTCCTAAGGGAGAGGAACACTAGTAAAACAAACAAGCTATAATAAAGGGGATAAGAGATTTACCAGGCTTTACTCTTTCAAGTGGTCTAGCTGGTAAAAGTTTCATAAATATCCAGTTTTATTTTAGTAAACAATGGTAGTGTGGTTTCTGGACAACACAAATTATTCCAACTTTATGCAAATTCCACAATTTAATGGTGATATGTCGAAAGGAACATATAGGTCAAACAAGACTTCAAATTCTACACATTAAACATGTAAGAAGAGAAGGATTTCACACAAGCTTTTCTAACAAGTTGATTTTTTTCCTCAGCAGAGTGACAGTGTGCTTTACTTTTAATGAATCTGGACATTACAGAACATCACAAAAAGAAAAACATTTCTTTGAAAGAAAAAAAAGAATTGGCATTGGTTAGTTCAAGATCTAGCATGCAAAATATAGCATGCAGTTCTGTTTATTAACATATAATCCTTCAAAAGAGCTTTTAGTGTGTTAGAAATAAAGCAGAGAGTAGTGGAGGAAATATGACCTGCATTAAACAGCTACAAATTCATTGCATGGACAAAAGCCAAACTAGATTAACAGGCTGTCATTGTAGCAAGAGGCCTCAGCTGCCACGCTTCTATGTCATTCAGCTGTTCTTGTTTTAGGTGAGGCTGGTCCCTTTAAAAAAAGCAGACTGCTCCTGACATGTATATACACATACCTGCATATATGTATGCACATGTACATAACTACATATGTATAGACACATACATGCATATACGTTCTTGGATATAAAAGTATATGCATATATAAACATATACATATATATATAAACACACACATGTTAAACTAATCCTGTATTTTACAAAATGTGTTACTTCAACATGCAACAGAGAGAAGGAAAAAGCGCAAAGGAATTGTGGTCATCCCAGTGGTCTTGTTGTTGCAGGGTTGGAATGCAGAGCATTTACTCCTTTCAGTCTTATATACCTTGGAAAGCAGCAGTTAACCTTATCTCCAAACAAGGCAATGTGATATTTCAGACTTTAGTGGATACAGTAACAATTTCTATACATTAGAAGCCACTATGGATAACTTAAGTATCTTTTCATTGTCTTACTCCTGCATTTTTTCCCAGTTTTTACTGATGCTCATATACAGTAACACAACAAAGGAAGTTTGCATTATGATTGCATACACATCATCTTCCTCTGCCAAAGTGTATGCAACTCTGCCAAAACGTATGCAGCACTTGACCCACTGACTTGCAGGCCTTCCCATAAAAATCAGCTTCTAATTATAGTACACGATGATAATGCACATTTACAGATAAATTCTGCAAGTCAAACGCAAGCATCCACTACATTTCGAGTTGTAAATCTCAAATCTGTTTGTGCCAAAAGTTTTTGGAAGCTTTCTGCAAATGTGAACAGATTTGAAGGTTAAGAAACAGTTGGAAATATAGGTTCCTCTCAGAATCATACAAATACCTATACTAGTTGTAGTTTTGATGACTAAAGAAGCATATAAGCTCCCCAATACATTATTTATGCACCTTGCAAAGCAAGTCCCAAACTGAGATAGTAAATTATGTAATTTCAAGCCAAAGTTATAATCTTTAATCTTTGCAAAAGCAAGCACTCTCATAAATTAATTCCACATCTCAAGTGAAGAACAGTAAGAAGCAATTGAGAAATTAGAAATAACACAAAACTCTTCAAGATTTCCCCTCCTAAGCCCTAGTTTGTAATTTTCCACCAAAATAATCAAATAAATGGAAGGCAAGCTCAAAAGGCATTCAAGTTGCACTTTTAAATACAGAGTAGGTGCACAAATTCCAAATAAAAGCCCTGTCTATTTTCATCTTCCACCAAACTATGTGAAAACACATAAAAGTATTTTAACATTAAATATCCTTATGTTCTGTAAAATATCTCGTAAGAGACAAAGGCACAATCAAACAGTCCCATGTTGAATCTTCTCAGAAATACAATAATGGACAGAAGGTAGAAAGGAGAAGTTTTGGAACTCATTTGAACTACAGTAATTACTTGTACATGGTTAATCAAGGATGCAACTGTTGAACAAGCCTTCCTCACACTTCATAACTGAGAACAGACTTTCTGTCAAATTGATTGCCCAGTTTCAAAATTTGTGAAAAAAAAAAAACCCCAACAATTAGTCTGTATTAGTTACAAGAACAAATGGTTTGCCATGTAAAAACAAAGCCATTTGTTATGCTGACAGATGGAAATGAGTCCCCCCAGTTTTGAATGGATACTTTCCTTTTTTTCCTCACTTCAGTACTCAGAAGAAGGAAAGATCCATTCTCAACAAAATGTTAGATTGAATCATTCAGAGGACAAATGATCGTACCTCTGAGACCCTCAGAGGCCACCAGTCTGTGAATAATACGTACTCGGCCTGAAGGGACCTGTATCAAGTCCTTGCAAGATTCAAAAACAAAAATTCTCTCTTTGCAGGCAGCTTTCTTGTCTGTGGAAAAAAATGTACCAGGATGGCACCAGAGCTGAGTTTGTGCTCAAGCCTAGAAACATTCTAGCTTTCTCTTTTTAACTGCTCAATGTATCATCACCCAAGAAAAGATGTCCCTACATTACATCAAACATCATGCATGTTTTGAATGATCATGCAAAGAATCATGTTTATTTAAAACACCAAACTTATGAAACTTATGAATTATGAAACTTATGAATTATGAAACTTATGAAATATTAGAACAGTTTAATGACAAATTATGACTGATCCTTAGGTTATCTTCTCAGAAAGATCACAGAAAAAAAAAAAAGGTTTTTTAAAAAATACGTATATTATTATTTTCTTGCTGGAGTTATTTTACGCTTCTCTAGTCTTACAGGCCCAGCAGATTGCTGGGTCCTGCAGGGAGTTACTGCTAGGTCTTGGCCTTGTAACAAAAGCAAAAGAGAGAAACAGAAGAGGACAGAAGAAAGATAGAGGGAGAGGAATAAAAACCTAATTACTGGAAGTTTTTAGTTTAAAAGCCTAATATCCAATTCCAAGAAGTTTCAATAAAAGTTTTTAAAAAAATAATAAATATTGTGACCCCCCTGTTTTCCTCTCTTTATCCAAGAAACTTGATTATAAGTTAAAACAGAGTCTCTGTAGATCAGTTAAATCCCTGCAGTGACTCCCAACTGAGCTTTCTTCGGAACTGTCCCATCAAATGTAAATTTCACAGAACATTGAAAAAAAAAAAGTTTTTCTCACTTTCCAGTAGCACCTGTCTGGCTGTTAACACTTTTTTACAGCCAAAAATGTAATTACATGTTGTCTTGTATCAACATAAATACCTTCCTAATGCAGGTCATCTGTTGCCCTGTGTCACTGTTTGCTTTCACAGTTTATCACAGCAGGTTTCAACCACCCAAAAACTGCTTTCTGTCGTCTAAGCTGGAGCTGGGCCATACTTTCTCAACTCTAGCTGTGGCTGCAGAATTTGCCACCAGAAGAGTGGCAGAAAAAAAGATTAAGTTCCTTGGCTGTGCTTGAGGAACACATTACAGTTCCTAATCTTCACACTAATTTAATTTATCCATCTTTCTCTCTTGCTGAACACTGCATATGCCCTTTACTGGTGAATAGAGTGCAAGATGCAGGGCTTTACTCATTACATTTTTTTTCATGACGTATGTCTTTATAACTAAGTGCTTACACTTACTTCTATTGTGATTTAATTAATAAAAATGGTAAATGCCTCCCAGCAAGTATTCAAGTACTTCTAACCAGATATCATTCTGGAAATATTGTATTCTGAAGATTAATATACATATAAACAGGCCAAAGCCCAACACTTCATCAGCTGAAAAACTAAGTTACCAAATTCCCAAGTGCCCATTTTGACTCCAAAAGTCAAGACATGTGAAGTCTCAAGTCTGTTCTTCATTGACAGATCAATACCATATTATGCACATGTTAAGGAATTCAGAGATAAGAAAGTCACAGTATTTTCTGACAGCCCTAAGATGTTTGATGAATTATCTGGAGATTACATCTTTTTAGCTATTTTAAGTTCAGAAGTCTGATTGGTCTTAAGCATTACAAAATTTCTGTTTTAATCAGGAAACTGTCAACCAGGGAAAGCCAGATAACACAGAAGAATGGAATCTACTAGAAATTAGAATAAATTTGTTCTAATTGAGAAGAATTGAGAAAAATAAAAATAAATACTCATATTCAAATATTTGAATTCATGTGAAATGAAGGCAGAAACGTATTATGAAGCACTCAGTAAATTTATGTACTTACAGATTCAAAGACTATTTATATACAATCTTTTTTTTTTTTTTAAGGGATTAGATATATACTATATTCAGGACACATCACACATTTCTACTCATTAAAAAACACATTCGTTCAAATGTATCCCTGACTACTGAATTTATTCTGGTGAGCAATTGCATCATTTAAATACATTTTTTTCAATTACTGTGTGAAGGAAAGCTTCATTCAGAACTGAATAATACAAGTGAAATATTAGTTCTGGAGAATTACAACCCAATGCTTTGTAATCCACGAACTAATAGTCTAGACTTTCCCCAAGATACAGGTATGATCATTGGTATGATTTGTTCCCTGGGCCCACTCATTTTGAAAAGTTATTTAAGCAACCAATAAAATAAATAAATACATATGTGAAGATAAACCACCACTTTAAAAAACCCAAAATTTAATTGACTGTAAATGTATAAATATTCGGGATGTCCAGAAAACATAGTTTCTGAACCACAGATCTTACACAGATTACTAAACTATCACTGCCAATTTTATCTAGAATAGCTGTATAGATCTTGAAAATATTTTTAAAACTTCATTTGCAGTTTTTAGAACTTGAACATGTTAATATTTATTCCAATAAAACGTCATAGCATGTGACAATTCCTGCTGGGGCTACTAGACCTAGTAAAATGACTTGTTGTGTGTTTCTAGAGGAAGTTCTGTTGTGTGCACATATGTATTTCCTACAAATAATGAGCAAATCTTGACAGCTTCTTGATAATGTAAATCATAAATTTAAAAGTAAAAAGCATTACTATATGTAAATATGTATCTCTGCAAGACCATGACCAGAGAAATATGATTACTAGGCAAAAAAATTACTCTAGAGGATGTAAATTATTTGTTAATTTCTTTGTATGAGATAAAATACTTTTTTTGGATCTTTCATAATTGCTTAATAAAAACATCAAAATAGTCATAATAAGAAAATATTCAAAGTCTAAACTGTTTGCCTTGATAGATATTTTCTCACTTTCCAAATCACATCATTTACACATTATAGAGATTCTTATTACTTAGTCACAATTATCAGTTATTAACAGTAACCAATGAAATACCATTTTATTTCATTTTTGATAAAATATTTTAGCAAACAAATGCTAATAATGGTAATATATTATACTACATGCTAAGCATAATCAGGGTTCTCCAGATTTAGATTTTTAACTGCCATCAAAAAATCTGGGGCACAATTCAACTCCCAAATTCTTCTGTTTCACATCCATTTTAGGGAGGTGGGCAGATGGGACTGGTTTTTTGTGTTGTTTTACACAAGATATCACAACCCATCCACACAGCAAAAACACAGAGCACATTTTCGCTACAAACACGGAGTGGTCTCCTGCCACAGCCAGATTACTATATTCTACTCTCAATGGGTAATTGCAGAGACCACTGTTGTGCAAATATTTCCCCACATCTTAAGCTTCACTCATGTCTAACTTTATTCAACAATATGTCCTCATACTATATAAACTTCCACAGCTCTGATCTGCCCCAGTACAATTACACTCATAAATAAAAAGACACAGATTTTTGCAAGAGCAAGAACTTAAACCCTCTTCTTCTGCAAAACATTAAGAAGTGCAAAGTTTGGCACAGAAGTACCTATAATGTTAAACAAATGTTGTACCACAAAGTGGTAATTTCCCAACAAATGGAATATATTAAGAAACCTAAGTAGAAAAAATACAAGTATACACAGTATGCAGTTCATATCACATTACAACTGGGATTTGAAAAAAAGAGTAACAAAACTTAGTATAAGAGAAATCTAATAAAAATATAGACATAAAGTACATGTTCTTTCTTTGTATCTCACAAAGTTTACTTGCCTCTGCTGTTATTAAATATATATATATATATATAGGTATGTTTCATATATTTTCTACTGACATCACAATTCAGAACAGTATTTTAAGACAGAAGAGTGGTTTATGCTAATATAAATAAAACAAATTCAAAGCTACCAGGAAAACCATAAGCAAAGAGGCCACTCATTTGCATACCAAAATAGTGGTCGGGGACACTCAGAGGCACTTACAGGTAAGCAAGGGTACTTTTCTATACCTGAGAAGAAGTGTGCCTTGAAGCCTTTTTTTGATACAGTGTTGTCAGATCGAAACTCAATTCGCATGTTGTTGTACTGAGAGGTGATAACTTCAGGCACTTCTGTACCGCAGAATTTACCGTGCAGTTTAGAATCAGAAGAAAGGCCACTACGAATCTCCACATAATCGTATTTGCAAACCTGAGAAAAGAAAGAAAAAATAAAAATTTTGGCTAACCAAATTACAATAATGAAGCTGTTTACAAATGCCAGAACTCTGATTGGTATATGCTTAATTGGTACATGAATAATATCCTTTTTCACTTTCCTCTGACTATGAAAGCATTTTTAAGTTCTTACAAACATTTACTGATTTTAGATAAAACTATTTTAAGGTCACTAACACCTAGTTATACTATGAATTGCATTCAAAACTATATTTTTATAGATGCTGACCTGTGTTTCATATCTAAATTTCAAGATGCTTAGTAGCATTTCCACTTAATTTAAAAAGTGAACATTCTATTGACAGTAAACTAAAATCAAGAAACATTCATCCTAAAAATTATATCTCTGTGCTATAAACCACATACCTCAAACCTATAAACATTTTACAGCTTACATCTCAAAGATTAAAAAAAAAAATTAATTTTCACTTATAAACTTACAAGTTAAGTTTTTATTGTAATATATTTAAGATACATTCATTTATTTTCAAATATATAACTCTGAACTATTAAAACTACACAAATTTCTTTAACAGTAGCATAGCTATAATTTGGAAGCAGAATGCATACCATTTTCATTAAAAGGTTAAAAATAAAGTAACAGAATATAATTTAAAAAGCCTTATACAAGGCCTACTACTCGTGATAATACTTTCAATGCATAATCCCTTGGTCAACTTAAAGCTTTCCACCCAAAAACTTCTAAGCTTCTTAGGCTCAACTATCAATCATTTAATCAAAAATGTCCCAGTTGTCTGCAATTAATAGCTTAAGAGAAAATAGTGGCCAGGACGATTCATACAGAGCTTATAACATCCATTAAATCCAAGTTGTATTTGAAAAATTTCAATTTCTAGTCAAAAAAGGAGTGTCAGGGGAGCTGGAAGGGAACAATAGAAAAGGATATTTTGGCCTTTGTTGTTCTCTATTAAAAATTGTCTTAATTCCCAATTGCTGTTAACATAATACATTGAATATGTAGATTAAATTTTTATTGTTACTGGAACAATTTTCATATGTTGCAGTTGAAAAGTGATTAATTCAGTTGAAACTATTTTTATACAATAAAAAGAACACAAAGATTCATAAAACTTGATTTACTGCCACATGCTGATCTACATCAATTGGAAGACAAATTAATAATAATGAATGTGATTTTCAAATATAGCTCACTACACTGATAAACCCCAGAAATTTCAGCAATACACTAGTGGTGAGTTTTTATGGTTCCATAGCTTTAGATCCCAAATGAAATGTAATTTCAGATAGGTCTAACTTCCTCCATACTACACTGTATTAAAAAAAAAAAATTACAAGTTAAATACAAGATTAAAACTGTAAAATGTGAATGTAAAATACGTTGCTGCAAATGTATTTAGTCAGAAAAAACCTCCTGGGATTTGCATCCTTAATGCCACATGAAGAATATGCTCAGAAACTCAGTGGTTACAGCACATTACGGCTGGAGTGCAGCAAGGGAACTCCGTGGTATGACAGAGAAGTGTCCACGAAGCAGAACAAAGGCTGAAAAGGATGTTGAAACCCATATTTTACTGCTGCTCATCCAAAAAATACTGTAGCCCCCACCACTTTGTTTAAAGCTGTAAGGAGCATCCTCCACCACATGGAGGGCTCTGACCTGTCCCTCCTCCTACCTGAGGAGAAGATTCCCCATGTCTCTGGGGGCCACGCAGCTCAAAAACTGCTGCTGTTCTATTGTGCCTTATTTCTGGTACTGCTCCTCTTAAAATATTCCCCCAATGTAATACATGTAAGTGATTTAAATGCTCCCTTACTTCATCACTAACCACAGCTTATGTGTGTTCTTTGTAGTCAGTCTGTAAAGATGATTTGGTTTCTCCAGATTTTGTTCTCTTGAATTCTTTCCAATATGCTTCAGCCCCATTTGCTCTGTTTTACTTTGTTGATAAAAAAGTCAGCTGAGACTCAGCAGAGAACATTTTTTTAAATTTCTTGTAATACATATACGTTAAGATGATATGTAAAAGAGAGCTATTCTTTCCGTGTTTGTTTTGAAAGAATCCAGAAACAGTCTCAAAATGAAAACAAGAATATATATGCTTATTGTCAGCATACGGAAGGTCAGCAAAGGTTTTATAAGACGATATCTATTTTCAAATGCTTGTGAGACTGTTTAGTGCGTAACAGATTGTGCAGCTCTTTGTTCACAGTTACTTACTTCATTCCCTTCTAACTCAAAAAACTCAAACTTCATTGAAATTCGGTATTGCGTTGGGGCAACCACCTGCCACACACAGTTTTTGTTTGGAGGATACTCTTTGGGCCACCCTGGTGTGGTTATAGTCCCGTTTAGCTTTGTCAGGAGTCCTCCGCAAGCAGCTGTAAAATTAAAAGAGAACATCGTTTCTTGACTGATACTGTGTTTTACTATAAACAGAAGCACAATAAGAATCAGTCCTCTCATTACTTATACTGCTGCAATGCCCAGACAGACTAATCAGAATCTTGCTTTATGATGCTTGGTGCAAACAAAGGGAAAGAGACAGTCCTTATCTTGAACAGCCTGCAGGTTTGTGGGCAGAGATATGTTTCAGGATGACACAAGGCATTATCATATTCATTCTTTTCCTTTCCCTCCAGAGACTCTGGTTATTCTCTCACAGCCTTTCCCATGCAAGTCCTCTGACCTCACTGCCCTCCCCAAGATTTTGACCACCCCTCTTCTGACAGACAGACTGCTTAAGGTGCCCTTGTCTCCTTGATTATTGATACAGAATCAGTCCTACCTGTCTCAGCTCATATGGCTGTATATGCCTCCCAAAACCTACTAGATAGGAGCACTTCTTTGGAATAGCCATCACGTACCCTTCAGTCACAATTACTGTAGGTGAAGTATGGACGGTCAAATAATAGAGAAAATGCCTATTAATTTCAAATATATGCCAAATAGTCCCCTCCATAAAACAGAAAAAATACTGTACCATGTTTGTGAATGCAGTTCAACTAGCAAAGGATAAACTCATTAATCTTTTCCATCTGTGTACAATTTTTTTTTTTTAAGGAAAGTAATGGGATTTGCGGGGGTTTTCAATTGCACTCTGCTACATTGACACCATTACAGCACTGTGAGAGCGCTGAAAATCATCCACAAATCTCTTTCCAAAGAGCTGGTGTGGCGAAGCTCTACTAAACTGCTCTCTGCTAACATGGAATTGGCTATTCCATTCTAGATGATGATCTCACACACTGCATCTACTTCATCTAATACAGCTGGAAGAACTCTCCAGTTACTTTGTCAAGGCTCATTTTGTCAGCTCAGACACACACCAGTGTTCCTCCTGGTCCCTAGTTTTTCATGCAGCACACTTCTTGGTATAGATGTAAAGGTAATCTGATGAGAATGGGTGGACTAAGACTCTGGGTCACAACTCTGTGTACAAAAAAAAAGACCAGAGAGGTTTAGAGACTGCACTCAGATGACACAGGCTGCCTCCTAAAAAGAGGGTCAGGACAACTACTGCCAGATTTCAATTTCTACTTTTGAACATTGTTCTATTGATCCTTGAGGCAAGGGTGGGAAGTGTGGAAATAGTGGGGGAAAAAAGAAATCTCAATACTTCCAAATATGCTGCCATTGGTGGAGATTTGGTTTAGAACACCATGAAGCAAATTTTTGCACATGCCAACACTGCAGTGAAGTATGGGGCAAAGTTTGTGACTTAGAGGCTTCTACTCTGGTATCATGTGTGAATTAATACAGCTAGCTCATCCCTCAAAGGCCCAAACTATAACTAGGATGTAATGTTCACTGTGACTACACAGTAATTTAAGTTCAGCAGCCCCAGGTACTGTCTATATACAGTGAGTGCCATCTCACATGGAACAAGCACATACACACTTTTAGGAATAGCTCAGGGTTCTTGCTCTGCACTACACCGCAGTGCCTGGAGTGCCTTCTTTTGCCAGAGTTGCTTTACTGTTCGGGTCCCAGGGAGGTATTTCTTTTGTATTTTTCAGAGGCAGAGAGAAGGGTATTCTAAAAGACTGGTAATCTTCTCTAATATTCTGACTTGAGTAAGCAAGCAGACTAAACTGAATTCCTTACATAAATTTAGGCTGATGATCAAAACCTCAGAGATCAAACCTCTGTCATCATGGCCCCCCTTGAGAATAAACTTATTTTCTTATTGTCTGCCTAATATGCAGACATCCAAATAAATTATTTTTCCAATGTTCTCATTATTAAGGGTGAGGAAGGGAGAAACAAACAAAAAAACCCCAACCAGCTTGATTAGAACCACAATGTAACATGCCTGTAGTCAAGGACTATCACCACCTCATACAAACTTAAAACAAACAAACAAAACCAATCCTACAGATATAAAAGCAAAATAACAAGAAAGAATTGCAAAAGCAAAATAACAAGAAAGAATTGCAAAGAAACTAGGCAAAACTACCCCAAATAGTTACAAAAAATGAATAAAAGCCAGGAAATTGGAAAAAAGAGAGACTAGTGAATTGCATCAGAAGAAAACCATGACTCAAGTACTCCAATTTTCAAAATCCATTCAATAGTCAAACAGATGAGCAAAGAATAAATTTGTTGGTGTTTATGAGTAAAAACCAAACAATAATTGGTGCATAACAATCAAGATCTTATGTTTCTTTCCTTTGATATGAAATATGCATAGAATGCAAAAGCTTATTTATGTTCAATCCAATGTTTACACAGACTTCCACTTATCTTAAATTTTTCTCCAAATGATTATTTGAACACGCTTTGCTCACTCTGAAAAGCAGAGTTTATTTCCAGGAATAAAAGTCCACAATGTAACTAGGAGTGGGGAGGATTTCTCTGAGCTTTGAACTTAAATAAAGGATCTTGCTCTTCCAGACCTGCCAGCTTCCCAGGCACCTCCCAGTCAGAGGTGTTCAGAGGGGTGACGAAATACTCTGGTTCTGAGAAAGATTGCTCTGCTGGTAACTGTCTCCTTGTGCATGGTGAGAGACTGCTTTAGTGAGTATGAATAATGTAATAAGAAGGATAAAGTCCTACTTTGCGCCATTCCTGATCAACTAACATCAAAACCCACAAAACTAAATTGCTGACAGACATCAGACAAACATGACTCTGGCACCACTACTATAAAGGGAGCACCGGTTTTCTGGGTTGGATTCCACAGATCTCATGCTGCTAGGACAGAAGATACGAAACATGTAGCATTTCATTCAAGCAATAGCACTCTGGGAGCTTTAAGAGCCCATGAGACAGCAACACACCGTACCTTCACAACTCTTCTTGTCAGGCCCGAGTTCATAGCCAGGGTCGCAGGCGCACTGGTAACTGCCCAGGGTATTGACACAGCGCTGCTCACAGCCACCATTGTCAGGTTTGGCACATTCATCTTCCTCTACCAAGACAGGCAAGAATGCAAAAATGTGTTAAATAATTGCCTTCCTCAGCCGTAACTGCTGGATCAATATTAACCTAGAAATCTGTATTCGTGCCATTAAAGGTGCACTGCATAACACACTGTGGTTGCTGACTAGAGGATTTTCAAATGCTAAGGAGACCTGCAACAGTGAAAATAAAAATTTGTCCTTAGTGGGGTTTGGGTGTTTGGGTTTCTTTTTTAGGTTTTTTTTAACAATATCTACTGACAGCTGCAGAACAATTTGTAAGCACTTTGTGTGCAGCGTACAGTAATTCAGGCAGCCGTAATCTAAAGGTTGTACAAAGTATTGAAGGAAAGACTGAAAATCCACAGTAGGGTCACTTGAAGGGCACTTTATCTCCCACAGAATCAATCTGTGTATTATCCTCAATTCATACTCAAAAACAGATTAACAGAATCCTCAAATCCCAGGTTTTTATTCTACTGATATTAAAAGGAACAAGATGAATCAGGGCTGGGGGAGGGAAAGGAATTGTGTATTCTCTCTACTAGCTCTGAAATATTCTCATGAGATTCATTGCTAAAATACTCCTCAGATGTTGGAATATTGTTTCCTTACACCAGGACAAGTAATTTCTCAGGAAAAAAATCAAAGCTTCCACTCTCATGCCTATAGCCTTCAAAGTTATAGGTGTCTACACTGAAAACTATCAATTAGGATAAGAAAAAGCCATGTTTTGTGTCTTTTCAAAAGAGCAAAAAGGTTCTCCCGGTGGCTCGACCTATATTTCAGGTGTCACAGTGGCCATACCACTGCCAGTGGCTTTAACTGTGCCATGGGCAGCACAGGGTGTGAATTACACTTTCCATCCACCAGATGCTTCAGGCATAGCTGCAGTTGTATGTCACGCCCTCTCCCCAAAAAATACCCAAAACTGGAGGAAGACTGTGACGTCATTGCTTACTATGAGACCTCATCTGGTTTTTTGGAGGTTTTTTCGTGATTACAGAAAGTAATAAATTGATAAAGCAGCCTAATGCAGCAAATGGATTAAAAAAATACCACAAGATTTAGACAAATAAAAAAACTTTAACAGGAAAAAAGGCACTTGCAATTACACTTTTAAACTTTATATTTGATAATACAATGTAAAAAAGAGCCACAATATTAGACATGTTTCAAAATTAAATTGATTAATTTAACCTGAAGACAGTAAAACGTTCCACTGAATATATTCCTTCATTCTCTGGATGCATTTTACTAGGAGATTCAAAAACCTCTATTGTTTTATTTTGAATAAATTGTATGCCCAGGAAAAAATATCCTAGAGACAGTACAGTCTATTAGTAAAAAAGATTGAGAAATATTTTTAATATCCCTTCATAATTTTTCTAGTATAAGAAGTCATAAGCTGTTCACAACTGCCAAAATATACTTTAACACTTACCTTTAAAAAAGTTAGCTGCAAACCCTGCTTTGTTAACAGTTCCATCAGAAACAAACTTCATCCACAGGGTATTAGAGGTAGATCTAATGTCTTCTGGCTTGTCATAGCCACAAAAGTGACCAATTAAGGGACTGTTCTCATTTGTTCCATCTCGAATTTCCAAGTAGTCATATGCACAGTTGTCATGTCTTTCAATCTGTGAAACATAATTTCAAAGTGATCTATCTGAACTTGACCATAAATATCAAATATCAGTCAGATAACAAACAGAACTGAAATTTTTCAAAGTTAAGGTTAGGGTCTCATTTTAGGCTTCAAACAGCAGGAAGATGAACAAGCATCATTGAATTGATTTTAACTATACTTGTTTTCTACAAGAAAAAAGTATTGAAGTGTTATGAAGGACATAGCAGTCTAACTGGAAAAAAAAGTAACTAAAAAAGACATGCTCACCTCTAAGCTTCCTAGTGTTCTGTCAAATTTCTACTCTGAGCTCAAGTAAAGTCCTCTTTTCTCATGTACACTCCACTAAAGAAGATTAATGGTTCAGCAACTAAACAGGTCAGAAATAATCACTGTTTTTGCAATATTAAAAAGCTCCATTTTGATGAATATGATAAGATTTTTAGACTCTTCCTTTATCCTCCACACAGTGGAGTGCATAGATAGTTTGAGGCATCTGAAGAATTAGGTCCAAACACACATCTAAAATCATCAACTCTTAAGTAGTTAACACAACAGAGGTAAAAAAAAGGTAATCATTTTTCTGTGGCCGATGTGCCCAGTTTCTGTTGCATGATTCATGGTTTCAGGTGTCGTCTTTTGACTTTCTGGGTCGCCGTACTGATGGAGAAACCTACTGAAACCAAAACAACTGAAAACTTCCCTTTTCATTTAAACTTTCTGCTGGATGACATTCAAACACAGGTTAATAAATGAGTGGGCAAGAGTGCATGTCTACTTGAGTAGCAAGCCTTGTGCTCTTTACGTAATTTTACATAATGTATTTGCAGAGTCAGTCAGAGTGGGAATTGTACCAGAAAGGAAAGCAGTAGCAGCCCAAATATGATCCCATCCAGAACCTAGACAATTTACAATGCCTGTCTTTATTGAGAGCATATCTTCCCCAACAGTATTAAAAGCCTTCTTGAGTCGGATCACTTTACTGCTGGAATACTTCACGTCACTCAATCGTAGTTATAAAAGAATTAACTAGATCCAAGTACTTAAAAATAATTCCTCTAGGAAAACTCTTGTTCAATGAACTGGCTGAATCGGGAGAGGCAGATTTAGGGACAGGGAAGATGGGGAGGGTGACAGGATGACAGTCAAGTAGGAGGGGTGGGAAAAGCCTCAAATTTTATTCAGCACATCCAAATTCTGTTAAAACAATGAAAAAGTCAAAAACAAACCAAGCCCAGAAAAATCCAATCTTATCTCCAGAGTCCTTCTTGCATTTAAGCTGCACAGTAAGTGGTAGTATCCACTGGTACTCTGCTCTAATTGTGCATCATGACCAACACTAAGCTCAGTAACCACCACAGACTAAGGAGTTTTCACTTAGGTCATTAGGATTTCTTATATAAGAGGGAAAATTGGGGGAAGGGACTGTTTGATTTTATGCCATTTTAGTGGCATCAAAATATGACACAAACAAAATTTCTCTGTCTTCATTCCAACTTTCCAATTCTTCAAGCATTTACATGCATAATTATCTCCCACTCACTTCTGTGTCACAAACCCTATAGCCATTTATTGCAATTTCTTACGTGTTTGCTCAGGAATTGCTTTGGGACAGAGTTTGGGAGTGAGTGAGGAAGGTAACGAAGACTTCAGATGCAACCACTTATTGCTGATTTTAGTGGAAATTGTATGTTTTCAACTAAAGCGGTCAGGAATGTGTCTACTTCAGCACTGGTAAGTTTTTGAGAATACCGATTCCAAATTTGCATTAATCTAAATAATAAACACATGACATCATATTCCCATTTGAAACAAAGTCTGCCTTGTTATCTCAGTAAAAATCAAGAGCGAACTGAACAAGTCCAAAGCCCACTAATATCAATGAAGGAATTGTGCATTTTCCCCACACATCTGTGGGTCATTTCACTACTCAAGACATTTAATTAACATAATTTTTTTCCATGTTTCTGTGTTTTATGGGCAATATGGAAATTATTATTATTCACTAGCCCGGTGTGCCTCTGACATGCTGAATTTCCATTGAGGCAAATTAGTAGTTTCTTTTCTGAGAATCACTTTATTTTGGGCAGAAGAGAACAGCTAAAAATACATTTTGTATAGGAGTAAGTTTCTAAACTTCCTAAGACTATAAAAATCAACCAACTTGCAAAGTGCTACTGATTTTCAAAAAAAAAAAAATTGATAGGTGACCATTCTACCATATTAATTTAATTTTAGTTTACTACTAATGCAAGTGATGTCATTATTATTATCAATATTATTATATTAAGTGATTAAAGTATCATACCTATATATAACCTAACAGATCAGAATTCTGGTTTTGAGAAATGATAGCTGGTGTTAAACAGCTTGGTAAACTTGGTACTTGGTAAACTTAGTCCTCCTGCTTCCTCCTATACTTTCTATCTTTCTTATTCTTCCTACTTCCTATTTGTTCCTTGAGGAAAATCTCTTCCAGTTAATGAAAGGACCCCTAGTGAGTTTGGTTGTAACTGGACTGATCCCATAAGCCTTATTTCCTGGAGCACTAAAATTTCACAAGGTTGATGTTACATATTGATGAGAAGATTTATTAGCATATTAAAAAACCCCATAAATTAATAGTTTTTACAAAAAAATGCCTTTCCTATAGGAAAATGAAGGATACCCTCGGCTCATGAAGGCCTTGGAGGGAACACTGAATTTGAATGGCATCAGAGAACTAAGCTGAGAAAATGCCATAAAAATTACTAAGACAGGCACTTAAGTGCAGGAAAACACTAAGAAATCTCCCAGAGAAATGGCAAGCTAGAGACACTCTGAACATCCAGTCTCAAAAAAACCTCTCCTTGCATGTAGTTTCAAGTTTAGAAAAACAACAACAAAAACAAGCAAACAAAACAAACAACACCTCCACAAAAATAAACAAATACTCCAGAGTACCTTTGTCTTAGAGCACTCCTCCAACAGAAAATAATGAAGGTAAAAACTTTTAAAAAACAAAATAAACCCTAAAACTAAACAAACAAAAAACAGAGAGAGAAGGATACGAAGAGCTAATCTGGGAGCAATTCTATTTCAGTAAAAATCCTCCAATTAATTTTTGTCATTGTTAATTTATTTGTTCATAAAGTCAAATTGCAGTCCAGGTAAACATATCTGCCTCAGGTTGTGGATTTCAGTCATAAAAGGTGGCATATATACTCAGTGAAATCAGAAGATCAGATAAATTTTATTCTCTGATTTATGTAAAAATAATTTAAATTAACACTATCTGCACAGAATTTAACAAGGTCACTTATATCAGGAAGATTAATATGAATCAGCTCTAGAAATCCTCTGGATTGTCTTAGCTGGTGAGACTGCCTGTCAACAAAAGTTCTTAAAAAGAAAAAATTTTAAAACCCTGCTAATTTTCAAAGAACAATGTTATAAAGGTGATTATAACAATCAAAAAGATGGAGTTACCAGTCCCAACATCTCTACTGTCTCATAGACAGCAGAAATTACAGCAGCCAAATAAGAAAGTGTAATCCTGCACTCCCTGGAAAATGTGTTGCCCACAGCAGGCAAAACAAGATGACTCATTGATACAGTTTGAAATTCTCAGCTTCCCTAGTGCTTTCATTTCAGAATGAAGGTTATTTATACAGTTATTTTTTCTAGTATTACATAGGGATAATGCGAATTCCTCTTACTTAACTGTACCTTTCAAAGGACAGAGAAGTAATTTTCTCACAAACACACTGCAATAACTCTTTGGCCTGACATTTACATTTTTCAATCTCAGCTGGCACAAAGACCTGTGATTTTTAAACAACTTTTTGTTTTACTGGGCAGTGCACCAAGGATTCAGTCCAGAGAGGGTCAGTATCAAAAACCAGAACACCTACGTTCAAGCTCTTGGAGCTGAAATGGAAATCAGACCCAATGGTGAATGTCCAGGCAAGGCACTCCAGAGCAGCTTCCAAAGCCACTCCCATTTCAGCAGGGAGCACTGTGGATGAGCCAGTAGGAGAGGCCTCAAAGACAAATATAACAGTCTTGTGCATTTCTGGGGCACTTGATTTGATGCTTAGGGACATCTTCACACTCTGGAATTACACCTCAGACTCCCCCTGAAAAAGTATGTAGCTTTCAAGTCTCTACTGTTGAAAATTTTTACTTTTCTCCTTTCAAAACACATGCAGCAGAAGCACCAACTTGAGACTACCACCTAATTATATTGCTGCTCAATTTCCTCCTTCTTATGAGGTGACAGTCCACATATTTCACGTCTAGAGAGTGCCATAATACTAAACAGTTTGGGGGAAAAACTGAACATTTCTTCCTACAGCCTTAGCCACTTGCCTACTAAATTCTTGTCTTTGCTGGTCCTCTGTTTCTAGTTATTTCCTATATATAAGAAGCATGCCATCTTCACACCTGCAAATAGACCATAACTTGGTGATTAGAAGAAGGTCCTGAAAGATAAGGAGAGATGTAAATTTGATTCTCCCAGTGGTGGTATTAAACTGAGGTCAGTTCAAGTGATAATGTATCGCACACCATTGCTGAGCATCTGCATGCAGATCAAATATTGCAGCAAGTCTCTTTTGCAGAGGCATAGTGCCATTTCCCTTGTAACCGTGTTAAAAAATACTAAGCACCAGTGGCAGACTAGAAAAGCTCCATATCTAGTCAGTAAATTACATAAAAAGTACTCAAAGCATTGTTCATTTTCAATGTTTCAATGCTTAGAGACTGACGTATTATGTTAAGTAATCTTGAACCAGGTCATGCAGGTATGAAAGGCATTTGGGAAACTCTTTGAGCAGGGGGAGCTGATCTTGTCTGCACTAGAACTGACATTAATTCAGGATAAAATTTTAAAAAAGGAAAATTAAGTAGAATTTGTGAAATTATTAAAATTTCTAAACTTTACATTCATAATTGCTGATAAAGTCCCAAACTCTCACTCTCACACTCAGATCTTTCTATCAGCCATAGCAAAAATGTGCCATAACCCTGGAGCCTGTCTTTAAGACTAAAATGTCAGGTTGGAAATTATAGTTCTGTTTACTATACCTGCATTTATATCTATGTGCAATATAAAGCCAAAAAGTTTAGATTTTTAATAAGTGTTCTTCATGCCATTACTGCTGAAGCACATTCAAAAAATCCAAATTAACTCAAAGTATGCTACTAAATTTATCTACAAACTTCAAGCCAGTGTATTGTGTAGGAATAAACCAGATATTTGAATATTACTTTTTGGTTTTTATACAGTAATTTACCACTGCTTAACAATGTTTTACACAGTGATGTACACGAAAGACATACAAGTATGACTCACCACATTTTTTTCTTCCCTCACTAAGTATGTGATCTGAATATAAGTAGTTTGAGGGGTTTTTTTCTTCTCAAAACAGAAGCCAAAAAACACAGCGGGTTTTTTCTTGAGACACACATTCCATTTTAACAAAAAGATTTAGTAAAGATAAAAAATCCTGATTATTTAACAGAACATTAAAGAAGCCTTGCTGAGCTGGATTATGTATTTGCTGAACTGTTACTCTTCTCAGTAACTTAAACGTTCTAATTCAAATATTATAGAAAACATAAGAAACCTTTAATGTTGAAAATTTCTGCTGAAGGGAAGGTTTCGTGGATTCTGAAGTTAATTTTTCATAGAGAATTCTTAAATTCACTCACAGGTTTAATAAGTATTCCCTTAAATATCACTGTCACTTATCCACTAGATGCTTTTCTGAGATTAGTTAAAAGGCTTTACCTCAAATGCTTGAAAGGTTAATCCTACATTGTAGTTTTCTGACACTGTTATTTTCCACACACATTCCTTCATTGGTCTGTAGTCATCAGGATAATTGGGAGACTGGATCTGGCCTTCATTTTTGTGGATTTCACCTCCACAAATAGCTGATAAAAGCATAACATTTTTACTGTCAATAATGACATTTTCTGTAATTTCCCCATGCCCAAACTGAAATTATAGGCTCCCATTTTTAAAACTAAGATTGTTCTGGAAAATACTTAAATCTACCAAGAATAAATTATTGAAAATATAACCCTTTTAAATCACAAACCATTTCAGTTAGCAAATATAATTTAACATTTCTAATAGCTCTAAACATGTCTACAGTGTTGAGGAAGATTTTGTAACCATGGATAATCTGAATCTATACATTTTACAGGATATATTTATAAGGTCAAAATAATTAAATTTATGTTCACCCTTGAAATATACTTAATAAACATTCTTAATATTTACTAACATTTAGAAAGAGACAAATGAAAGCAAAATATCATATTTTATAATGATCTGTGCATTTTAACCTACAGTTTATCACTTCAAGTTTGCACTGAATTTGAAGAAACAGCTAATATAAATAAAAAATATTTTCATGAAAAGTAGAGGCTCTATTTTAAACAGGTGACTGTTGACTTGCTAATATACTCAGTGTGTGGGAGTGCCTCTATTAACTATTCCCAGAGCATATGGAAAATATAAGACAGATTTTTCTGAAGAATAAACAGAGAGTACTCACAGAAATCTTTCCAAACACTAAGCACAAGAACATGCATATTTAGTTAATTAAAGGCTGGTAAAAAATATTTATGATTATTATCAGTGGTTTCCCTGAGAAAGAGCTCAGCTGAAATCCGATCACAGGAGAAGTTTCAAAACACCCTAATAAGTTAACACCTACTGTCTCTTAGTGATAAAATACTAATTTCATATGTTAGTTTTGGAGTTTTTTAGATGTCCAAAGGTACCTGGTTAATACTTTTCCTACATAATCAATTCGTTTTTAATGCTATAAGAGGCTTACCTTCATAAATTGCTGCAAAACCTTTCCCAACCCAGTTGCTGCTGCTGCGGAACTCGATCCACATCCTGCTGTCGGAGGATGCGAGGACTTCTGGCAGTTTGTCACCACAAAACCTGCCTAAAAACATGCAACCAGTAACTGCATTTTCTGCCGCCTCTGAAGCCAAATGCTGCAAACATTTATACAAGTGTTTAACATTATAAGCAGAAGTAGCAGAACCATCTCTGTGGAACTATTCATACGCTTATGGTTAAGCACATGTGTTCCTGCAGATCAGGACCTAATACACAAAGATGCCATTATAAAGCCTTCAGAACTTCTTATTGCAGTCAGGCTCACAAATCTAACTATAAAACCTTAGGGGAATTAAGGGAAAAAAGTTACTGTTAGAGATTGTTTCTATACATACAAACACATGCATTTTGGAAGGGGAAAGTGAGTACTAATCTTAAGAAAGGAACGCAATGTAGGTCACAGTAATACAGCTCATTGTGCCTAAGGACCAAAGAGATTTAAAACCTAACATCTAAATGACCTATTCTTCATTACCCTCTTAAATTCTGCCTAGGTAGCTAAAATTTCTGTTTTTCTAGGTGATAGGGAACAGGAGAAAAGGATAATTACTGTCTAGTCTTAATTGCTTCTTCTTTCTTTTTTGTTCAAGGCCAAGAAAATAGACATTCCTGTTAGAAAGTATCTGGGCAGTAGCATTATGGGGGGTGAAATCTCCCCAGCAACCTTCTGAATTAAAATAGGATGACTGCAGCTTTTACATATCAAACTTACTTCATTTTTGCTTTGCATGATTTTTCTCTGCAAGAGCAGTGAAGCACGCACAAAGACCAAATAAAAGCAATCTTCCACTCATAATCTTAAAGGTAGAGACACAGGGCTCCTGAGTGCAAGTCTACAGAAGGTGCACGTGGCACCGCATGACCTATGGATTTCCCATCACATGCTCTACAGATTTTTCTGTAAACTATTTCCCCATTGCTGTGAACAAAACTATGGCAGCTTCATACTTCAGAATCCATAAGCAAAGTAAAAACTTGCACATATTGTAATTTGCATCTTTCCACACATGCAGCTGAATAATGGCTGGGTGCAGTAAAAGGAAGGCTTGAGGCTTGAAATCAAATAAGTTACTTATTTTAGGCCATTTAGAGGATTTTCTCCCATCCCCAAGTTTAGATACCTTCTAGACACCTAAACCCCAAGAGGTTTGTTGTGGGTTCAACAGCAAGTCCACTGAGCCCAATGAGAGGGGTGCAATGTACAGCATTTAAGAGTTGCATACCAAGCAGAGGGGATTTTCTCCAGTAGCCATCTCTTACTTCAATATAGTCGTACCAACAGAGACTGCTCTTGTAAAGGTCCATGGTGGTAAAGTTTAAAACAATCTGCAATCAGAGGAAAAGGCCTAAATAAAGTGTGCTTAATATGAAAAAAACAATCACAACACTATTCTGCAGAACTGAAGCCAGAGCGAACACCTGTAAAGGATTCCAACTATTTAGACATTTAATTAAGCTCTCTTCAATTAGTTCTTTGAATAAGTAAAAGTTGCTTGGGAACATTAAAAGTTTATTTTATTTAATCTTACATATTTGAGCAGATTTGAGACAAAATATATTTAATTGCTCACAGGGAGTTTTTCAATGAGAAATAAAAATTTGAGAATGCTACTAAGGTAAAATAATTTGCTAATATAATATTAAGTATGTTACTTGATAATTCTACTGCCAATTACTCTTCCATTACATTCTGACTATAATCAGCACTGACAGCTGAAAAAAAATTTTTTAAAATCACTATTTTATTTTGGTTTGTGCTTCATTTTACTACAGTTTTGACAAGATATTTTACTTTCAGACACATAAATATTGACAATGGTGGACAGTAATGCTGAAAACAAGATCAATAATAAGAGATTGCATAAGATCCCTTAATGATTCTTAATAAAACTATTATAAAGCTTTTTACACAGAAATCTGAGTTCTGCACATTTCTGGAACTTTTGAACTTGGACTGCAAGTTTTATTGAGAACATCTGTAAACAGGTATGTTTTCAATATTTACTATGAGGACTACCCTTATACTAAATTACGTTATTCCTGTTTTAGAAATTCTAATCCTAAACTGCCATAAACTTACACTTCATGACACAGAAATAGGATTCATCCTGATCACACGTTGACACAATAGCTACAGTTTAAACTCCGACTGACTGGGATAGTATTACCATCATGTCCTGCAATTACAGGGATAAATCCAAACAAGCAGATTAAAAGTTACTCATATTTTGTGCTATAAAATAATTTCCAATGAATACTTTCTATTGGTTTTAGGCATATTTGGAAAAAGAATTCTTCTTCGGAATCAGTTCTTCAATGTACGTGAATAAGTATTTCAAACTAACTGAAATTCTTCTCTATTCACATTTGAGCATAGAATTGGTATTATTTTAGCTTTGATTCTAGGAACTTACAAATGAAATATGTCATTATAAAACAAACATGAATTGCTGCACAGTAGCAAATACCTCACACTGCAAAAATACATCTCCATGGCAGCCTATGAAGCAGCTGTGAGTGTCAGATGAAAGGAGAGTAATTTACCCTTAGTCCAGCTGCAAGGAAAAAATATAACACCATAACTGGAACAATGAACCCAGGCAGTCAGACAAGATGGTTTACTTCCATCTCAAACCTTCTAGGTTGCATGCACCCTTTCACGGATATTTAACCCACAGGACATTTTACCTTTACTATTCAGGAAGATGTACTGAAGAAATAAATGCACAAATATTACCAGAATTCCAAAATCACCTACTTACCATAAGAAATACGAAGATCTGGTTAAAAGTACAAACATATGCTTTACTCTGCTTCAGCTTTTTATTACATTTCCAAGTGCTATTTGAATCTACATCAGAGGATGGTAGAGAGATCATTATCTCATGCACAAAGCAATTCTCTGTCCTTTGCAGACTTTTTCACCTTCAACTTATCCTCCAAATAAAGAGACCACACCACCTACAAAACTTTCGTTTTCCTCAAATCATCCACTTTGCAATTCAGATTCCCTCTAACCTCCTACCTTCTTTTTTCCCTCAAACCGTAAGTAGGTATCTCTGTATCTAGCCATGCTGCTTTAAAAGCCTGCTGCCCTCATCAGTCTTGTCCTTTTCCACCCATGCCGACCTCGCCCCATCTGTGCAGCCAGAGAGGGGCTCACAAGGGGGAGCCTTTGTCTTTGGCCAGATGAGATGCAGACAGCTGCTTAAGTTAACCCAGCTGGCTCTGTTGGAAGCAAGCTATGGAAGCCACAACCTATACCTCCGTCATTACTTCAACTCTTTAGAGCCTGGAGGTCTCTCACCAGTCTAGCCACAAGATTTCCATTTTCCATGACACAGCTGAAACATTAGATTTCTCTGTTCTTTGTCTGGAAATTTGCCTTTTTCCAAACCTTAGTTGCCAGGATAGAAATGGATGGTTTCACTTGAGTGTGATCACATCAATGTCCCAAAGTGCTGCTATCTAAATGTAAACAATTAAAATTTAATGAGCCTCCTCAATAGCCCCTGCTTTTGAAACTACATGACATAACCTTCCCAGCCTTTTCTCACTCTGACATCCCAAGGTGTTTGATAATACAGCAATTTCTTAACACTGACCAGAATTCATTAGCTGTACATAAGCAGAACCCCCAATCTGTCACAGCATGATTTCTGGTCATGAACCAAACAAGTTTAAATATATTTAAGATTCTGATTTGCAATTCTGCAAAGTATTAAATAGACCTACAGACAAGGCAGAGCTTGTTCAAGGGGACAGGATGGCTGAGAGGCTACCCAGGAAAAGCAATCAATGGGTATTTGTCAGCACAATTAAAGAATTATTGATTACACAGCAGATTCAATTGTGCTACTGCAGCTTCCAAGAGAATATATATCATACATCCTACTGCCTGAGATAAGAAAGCACAAAATATACAACAAATACCAGGTACTACTAACCAACTTTTCTGCAGGTGGCATTTTTTCCCCATATCAATCAAGAATTTTTCTATCCTGTTTTATTGTTCATGTAAAACATTAAGGAAAATTGAAAAGTAGTGTAACCTATTGAAAAAGGCAGATTCAAATAAAACACTGGCACAGTTGCAACTCTCCTTATGCCAATAAAATTTCTACACACCAGAAGGTGGGATTTGCCCTGGCCAAGGACATACAGCTTTAATAACACCATCCTCCCTCTGAGATTTTCTGTGTACAGATATACTGTGTGCATCTGTTTACCACGTAGTCTTAAGTCTCGAAAGTAAAAGGTGAATGGACTGCCTTGTTTTAGTAATAACGCACACATTTTTGGTTGGGCTGGCAATTTATGGTGCCTAATGAATACAAGGAATCCTGCAGCTAGTGCCTGTCTCTGCAGTCCTCTCCTTCACTAAATTTCTGTCTGTCAAAGATCAGAAGAGTCCTTACTTGCAGAAGGCAGCATAGGTAGAAGTCCTCCGAACTATGCTCAAACAACAGAATGCTAAACCTCTATAAATAAATAGACAAGAGCTAGGCAATGCTTATTCAGTTTATCCTTAGCTAACTAAAGAGCTCACTGACCTTTCAGAACATGACATGACGCACTTATACGTACTCTAACCTCCACACAACATTCCTGAGATTTATCAGGGTCAGAGCAGCAAAAGAACAAAAATTTTAATGTATTTTCATTTCCCCTTGATTATATGAATGTGTTATCACCATTTACTGAGAAAAACTGGGATCAAGTATAATGCATGTCCAAGCTATGATGATACATGCATTAGCTAAGATTTAGACCTCATGGCTGCAAAGAGGCTTCTTTATCTCAAGACAGCCGATAGCCTGTGGGAATAGCATGGACAAATCAGACTGGTTGGCACTAGCACAAATATATCTTACTTTGTTCTTGCTGAACACTATGGAGGCTAGCGAGCTAGAGGTCATAACAGTGCCCTACGGACATGACTTGTCACAACAAATATCAACTAGAAAATTCTGTTTTGTCTTTTCCCCATTTGGGGCAGCAGGTAAGATGGGTAGGAAGCCAGTCCTCTTACATTGCTGACTTCAAGACAGGGGCTTTCCCCCTTTAAGCTTTTGTACAGTATAATACAGCTTCAGTGGTGGTTACAAACTCAGGACAAAATGATATTACAAACATATTACAAGTACACTGATGTCCACAGATAGGCTTACACAAAGTTGGAGTATGCGATGAATACTTAAACATGAATGTTAACTCACACATCAGCATTTTTTTTGAAAGCACATAATTGTAGATGAACACTATTTTTTTTTATTTTACTTTTAAATGGAGGAATGGAAAAAAACCCTATGCCGTCTTTATTGTTATCACAGCAATGTCTAAAGAACAACACAAATAGTGGGGACATAAATTTACCCATCTCGCCTAATTTTCATCCTCTGCACAAACCTTCTCTTATTCATCTATTTTCATTTGTTTTTCCCTGACAACCTGCAGAGTCACCCATGCCCTCCAAGCACAGAGTGTCTACTTTTCCTCCTGCTGTCTCTGGCTCTTGCCCAGAGGAGGGCAAACACTCTCCAAAAGACTTTGCTTTCATCCTCCACAGTAGCAAATGCCCTCAAGATCTATTAGAACATCAAGAGTACATATTTTTGGTGTCTACCTGGACCCTGATCTGAAAGGAACATGGAATAAAACAATACAATCAGGAGAAAACAATGTCCAATATACACATAGTGGGAGACCACTGATAAAAAATACTAAAATTTTGGGGCAAGTGCTGGGTCTTGCTCTTTGGACTTGCCAGTACTGAGTCCCATGTTAGGTTCTATATTTTAGTCTTTAGAGTCTATATTTTAGTCTTTAGTATTTGACTGCTTAATATCAGTCACTGCTACACATAAGGAAACTTACATCCTTTTTACTGCATATTTTGTCTCGGCTGAAGGTTTTCATCATTCCCTCTATCCTTATTTATTTTGAAGCAGCCTGATATTTAAGCCAATAATTTGAAACAAGATTCAGCACATTTTGAAAGAGTACACAAGAAGGACAGGCTTTGTTTTCACCAGGATGGCACACTTCTCTCCCCAGACTGCTCTCAACAAAACCATTTTTCCCCCCACTTTTTTTCCCACGAAACTGGTCCTCAGAAAGTAAAACTATATGTGCTAGAACCAGGGAATGCCTACAATGACATTTTCTTTACCATGTTATTACGGTTTCATTCTAGAAACATCTTATTTAACACACTAAAACTTCCTTAGTTATAGCCCAGGTACCAGCCCCAAACAGCTCAGCCAGCTTGCCCAAGCCCGTGCTGGAAAATGAACCATTCTGGATCCTGAACCACCTCTTCTACTTTTATACTAAACCATAAACTGAAGTGGGAGCCAGTTTTAAAGAGAGTTCATGATGCAAGCACAGAGGGGAATCATGCCTTCGTTTCACAAAGACACCCATCGAACAGATGATGTGGTTCTAATGCTGCAGACCAAAGTCAAGTCAATAACACACAGTCCATGGTCCCATTTTTTATGGCATACCATTATTTCCGATTATTATGCTTCCATTAAATGAAATGCTAAATAAACACAATATTTTACTTTGAAAATAGTGTCTGTGTTTAACTAAAGGAACATTAAAATACCTTCTCTCCTGGGGTCACAGAGATTCTCCATATGCAGTGTGTGTATGAAGGATAACCATTTGGAAACCCAGGAGAAGAAAAGTTGCCTGTAGATTCCTGCAGAGTTTCTCCACAGGCTGAAAGAAACAAATTACAGTAAAAATATAAAATTTAATGTGCCTAACGCAGTAAAACGCATCTTTCCAATATCTACTCGGAATACATTTAATTCACTGCAGATGCAGAATGAAAAGCAAACTAGTTAGTTTACAATTTCTTCAAAGCCATGATTTTAAACCAGTCCGACATTCATTCCATTTTATGCAGGATGTTTTTATTCCATGAACTATTTCACTTGTGTGTTGTCTGCTGACATAACCAAAATTATGGCAGCCCTAAAAATATCACTGCTGTCAATCAACTGCAACATTATACATAGAATTACTTTGGCAAGGAAAAAAATAGTTAGACATCCTTTAAGAAGCAAAACAAATGCTAGCATGGCATGATTTGCACCACACAAATTTTGTCAGTGGTTTCATTTAATTTAGTACTTTACCCACATGAGAGGCTAAACTCACTCATTTATGTTGATATAGAAAACTAAATCCTATAATCAACAAAGTCTCTTGCAAGAGTGACTTGCAGAGATATGAGTAATAAAAACGAAGCAAATGTAAAGTCCTAAAATACCAAAGGTTTTTATAGTCTTCATTATTGCAGCTTTTAGCACCCATCTCTCACCTGTCAATCATGCTGCTAGATGGGGCTAGACTGGTTAATAAATCCTCTTCACACTAAAATGTAACATTGGAAGCTCCAGCCACTCTCCATCATTAAAACTGATTTTGGTAGGGTGTTACACCTTGATCAGTCATCTTTTTGACCTTCATCAAATTGTTTGACCCGCTGATTTTGCAGGTGTGACACAAGACATGAATTTGAGAATAATATCCTATGACTGACAGTGTAATCAGATCTGCAGTGCTTTCAAATTACAGGGCTACCATTGCCAGCAGGTGAACAACTGTGTCATCAAAATATCAATGAATTATAAATGATCTGGAAAATCTTTAAATAAAAGGGGACAAAGGAAGGCATTGTTTATGACAAAGATAGACAACACAGCTGTAAAGGCTGTCTTGTTAAAATGCATCTAAGATGTGATCTGACAACTAAACTGTAATATCAAGCATAAATTACATTCCAGGCATTAAATATGCTCTCTGACACTCAAATGGTTATTGTGATGAGGAAAGAACGGAAAGACTGGCACAGCCCCCAAGAAATGCAATGGCTAAAGCCACCATTATTGTGTCCTTTAGGAATGAAACAGGAAAAAAATTCTTTTCCCCCCTTCATTTAAAAAAGATGGTTTTATCTTTGAAAAATTGCAGCCACAGCAAATGACATTTCTGCACAAAGCTTTTTCAGTAAAAAGGCTATATCTGTAATTAACCACAATTTAGTTTTAACACAATGATGAATGCAAACTGAAATAAGTTGTCAAGTCCTGTATGGGGTTCCCCCAGAGCTAGTGAACTGTGTCATAGCTTACAGTGCGTAAGTAAAGCACTTTAGAAAAAGCCAAGAGTAAAATCATCTCATACAGGAGTAGAAGACAGCAGAGTCCAACGATGACACATGCATGATTCAGGAGATCCATCAGAATCCAAGTTTCCCCCTCATACCTTTTAGAGCTCTCTCTTGTTCTTCCCCCCATGTATGGCTTCCCTAAGACTACGCTACATCAACGTACCCTCACAAGGCAAACAACCGCATTCCAAGCTTTCCTACAACTTCTCTCTGCTCCAGCTGTATCGATTTCACCAACACTACAGTTAGTAAGCAAGCCTTGAGCAGACGACATGAAGAGAGATGGGAAATGCTGTTTGTCCAACCCTTTCTGCTCACACTGAAGTTTTTTCAATTAACTGGAACTTTGACTCTCAAATACTGATTATGAAGTCATGCAATAGGCACAGCCAGGTAATGCGAAGTATGTAACCAAACAAAATACTATCAAGTGTAGGAGATATACAATGTGTAGGTTCAAATGCAGCTCTGCAATTAGTAAGAAGGCAGGAAGAAGACATCTTGCTTTATTAAAGTCCCTAAAACTACCCTGTTATAAAAGAAATCAATGAATTAAGTATAATTTACATCTTGAAAATATGTCAGAATTTTTCTGTTTTATACAGAGCACAGGATTATTTTCTCCAGAATATTAGTAACATTCCATGCTCCATATATAGAAGATGTGTATAGATTTAAAATGATGGCTTTTAAGTAGTAAAAGGAGCCACAGAACACTTTTTTCTCCCCAGGAATTATAGAACAAGGCTATTCAACATGACAATTTACCTTATATAATATTAAATTCCTGAGAGCTGTCTGTCAAATCAAAATTATTTTCAGAAATATCTCTAAATTTTAAAAAAGTGTAAGAAAACTTGTAAGTAGGTAACTTCTACTAACAATGAGGACAATTAGAATTTACAAAATACAATTGGGCCGTGTTTTGCCATATTTATCTTTTAATTTTAAATTCTTGATTACTCAAGGAAACTATAACAAGAACTGCTTATACCAATCAATAGTTGAATTAATCTTCAGGGGAATCTCAGTTTCGAGCTGGCTTCCAGAGCTGCTGTAAACTGGGTGATATTTGGGAATTTCTTGTTGCAAAGCACATTTCTCTGAAACGGGAAATGGCTAAAATTCTATCACTAAAGAATGTGTTTTCTTTGTATTTGGACTGTAGCAACTGCAGTATTCATGACTAGGCTTATAAAACTGAATATTATAAACTTTTACTATATACTGGTCCACTAGTAACGGAATCCACTTTGAGAAAGTAATGTGGAAGGAAAATGAGTGGTAAGAGACACTTATTTGAATTTCATTTCATACTAATCTTGGCATATTTCATGTCAGAAGATATCAATTACAACCTCAGTCTTATAAAACCCTGGTTTATAGAGCATTTGTACATTTTTATTCCTTTGTTAATCATTAACATTGCCAAGGTTTTCTCTGATGCTTTTTTCCTCCCTTTCAAATATCATGCCTTGTATCAATTTTACCAGGCTAGACCACTTGCAGAAATGCCACTTTAGCTCTCCCCACACATATTTTCTAACCGTAAAAACCACTCTCCTCTCTGTTTTACAGCTTGAGAAGGTTAGACTTCTAATAAGACTTTCTGTGGTTAGCAAAGGGAAACTATTTTTGCTTCTCCTTGTAAAGATTAGCAATGGGTGTAGGCAGCAGGTGGATTATATACTTATACAAAGCAATTCCCACCAGTGAACCTTCTGTAGTGTTTAATTCCACAGCCTGTGTATAACACTTCTCTGGGCTGGCCTACACACATGGTCAAGTCCCATCAAGGATTACAGTGAAATCTGCAAATGATGAAGCCCAGATCCTTCAGGACACTAGGGAATCAAGTCTCATTCCTTTGTACATAGCACTAGCAAATACATACTATCATATATGGCTAATTTAAGTTTACCTTTTTCCAAAGAGAATTAAGGTCTTTAACACTTTCTACTTAGACACAAGTCTGTACAACTAGACAAATACAGCATATAAAGCTGCCACAGAGCCCTAAAAATAGCTACTGATCAGGTACTTGTTAAATCAAAAATTTAAATCAGTTTACTACAACTCAGGGTCTTACTGTTGACTTGATTCCCCTTTATAGTTATAGGGAAAAAGTCTTAATCTAAAAACCTTAATCCTCATGCAGGGAATAAAGACTGACTTTTGAAGGTGAACAGTCTTTTTGAATCTAAGAGAGATGGCAGCAAGTTAAGCCTGAGGAGCAGTGAGAACAGCACAAAAAAGAGACAGGCTTCAGCCTTCATCTGCTCTCTTCTACATATACTGTCACAGACCCAGGCACTTTGTAAATTTGCTGAACTTCATTCATCCACATTCTCTTCCTCCAAACAGATTTCTCCCATCAGTCTGAGACTCCTTTCCCATTCATTATTCAGTCCCACCCTAGCCACTTATTTCTTGTTCTATCTTTTGGCATACGAGTATCTCTCTCCATCATTTTCCCTTCTTATTCTCCTACTCCTATAAAATTACATATGAATTTTAAATCAACTACAATTTCTATATAAAACTATAAAGGCAGACCTGTGTTGAGCTTTTAGCAGCTACACCAGAAGAAAACACATTCTATCACTCCATTAGACTGTCTGAAAATCATTGCAGTACATCCAGCCTTGAAGTTCAAGTTTTATTCTCAAATACCAAGACATTCAAAATTCAAAATAAGATTGGCATAGGAAGGACTTCAACTTAGTTACTTTCTTTTCCCTTATTATTCCATCATATAACAATATAATTTAGTTTTAAAATGTAACAGATCCCTATCAGCAATCACATTTTCCTTTTACAAAAATCCTAAGGAAAAGTTAAAAACAAACCAAAATTGATGTTGCTACATTTTAGAGTCCTGGCACTTACCCTGCTGTTGAAAGGCAGGCTATCAAATCTCAATCCTTGGCTTCACCAATCTCAAAACTGTTTCTTGGCCATTAAGTCCTTTCCTGAATAATGATCCTGAATATCCTGACTAGCTTAAAACATCCAGGAAGACTCAGCTGCCTCACTGCTGTGAGAATCATCTGTATGCTTCAGCAGCCCTGAGCTCAGCTTTGTGTTTATGGGCCCCAGAAAATGCCTTGGACCAGAAACTGTTTGCAGGAATAATTAGAACTCCAAACAAAACATGCATGACACCATAAAATTCTTTATCAGAGAAGTGTTGGTCTCTGGAAAATACCGATTAAGTTATTGTTTTCTGTATTTTCATTGTATTACATTTAAGGAAACACAAATGACTACATGAAACAATGCAGATGTTATTAAGGATTGAAATATTAACTGCTATTGTATCATAAGCAGGCATCATTATTAATTTCTTTTGTCTGAAATAGGAAATACAACATACCTCCAAAACCAACACAGTGTCAGGGATTTTATTGCTACATACTATGATGATCACATGATTCTTTACATAAAACCAGAAGCTCTCTGTCTCTCTGAATTTTCAGTGTCAATATTTGCTGGAAAATTTATTAGAACACAAGTACTCTGCAGCTTTCAGAGATTTGCTTTCTTTATTGGCTGTTTCAGTTTGTGTTGTTTCAGTTACGCGGGTATTCAGTTACACAGCTTCTATTTAAAATATTAACTGAATAAACAGCATTTTAAATAGTATGCTATTTAACATTTTTATAAAAACCTTCTGCCTTTTTTCTCTCTTAAAACTCACTTTCTTTTATGGCATGGCTCATCTAAGTAAGGCTGGAAAATCAACGTCTTTTATCCCAAAGTTTGCCGAAGCTAAGTGCCAGCAAAGGAGCATGATCCTTCAACCACCATTCATTTTTATTATCCATCTGACCCGTGTTCACCGGTGCTGCAAAAAATATCTTACTTTTAAAGTGCACACTGCTACTGAACAACTGTAGTTTTACAATACTGTGAAACTAACTTTCAACAACACTTTCACGACACTGAAAGAAACGAGAACTCATCAGTACACATTTTCATGACATATATGAAAAGGGTATTTTCTCTGAACAACTCTTTGAATGTTAGCTCAAAAAGTACGTTCTATCTTTTACAGTTGAGTGAAAGTGCATATTAGAGTATTATATATACACAAAACAGCCTCATTTATAATTACTTTCCTTTTCTCTTTAAGTCAATACAATCATAAGATATTATCTATTTTCACAGTGGTTTTACTTCTACAGACTATTTTTTTTCTTCAAAATTTTTCTTTTATCAAAATATAATTTGTTCTTTGTGTTTACGAAATTGTTGCTCTCTGTATACTTTCATTAGAAATAATGCTGCCAAGAGTATCATTATTAAAGTACTTTCTGTACCAAAAGGAAAGAGCAAAAAGTGTTCCCAAAGGAGCAGTTGTTAAAGTGTAAAAGTGGTTTCTCCTCTGGTAGGCCCATAAGCTCTGTGCACGTTCTCGGTATATAGAAGACTGTGATTCAGTGTACTTACAGCACAAAGGAAAAGCGCATTTCAGCTGTACAGTGTACATCAAATGCACATCAGAATCCCCAGATCTTCAGTAGATCCCATTGCTGCTGATACAAATTTGAAGCAACTCCATTACTTTAGTCCTGATCCCTTTGTTTAGTCCTTCTGTATTGATCAGTCAGCCAAAAGCAGCAAGATATCTAAGTTAAAACAGTTACTGAGATTTCATTAATTCCCATGAGGAGCAGTAAGGCTGTAAAAGCTATGTGGCACAGAGCTGGGATGTCTAGCCTCCCACCAGGCTCTTGATGGCAAATTCTAACAGAGATGGAACTTCTGAACTTTGTCTGACATCAAAGGTTAACACTGGTATCAGCCATAACCTAGAGCAAGGAAATCAAAATCTTTGGCTTTGAGATTTCCACCATTCTGGCAGCATTTATCAAAGAATGAGCACTAGAGAACAACATGAACCACAGGGCTGACTTTGGGTTACTCCAGGATTGCCAATGATGTCTCTGAGACAGCAACTCTACCACAACACTATTTTGAGATTAAAAATTAATATGCTTTGGAATTATGGGATGCTAGAATTAGGCAGAAGATAATAAAATAGTAAATGCATCTGTTAAAACTGTAGAAATTTTGTAATTTTGTAATTAGGTGTAACCATTTCATCCATAAAAGAGTTTACAACTCGGTTTTCTTGGCCTGTTATTTGTCAGATTTTCAAAAAATACAATGGGTTCAGAGTTGATTGCAATAATTCATTTTGCTCCTTCTGTACTCGAATTCAACTAAAGGACCATAGCCAGTATGCAAACCAGAAGTGATATTAAACATCTTTCTTTGTTTTTCTAGTTATTGAACAGCTAAGGAAAACAGATTGAAATGTTTCATACACTTTATCTGTCTTTGGGTGCTTTGCATTCCAGTGACCTTTATCTACAAGATTTTTTCATGATTCTCGAGCAGCCTATGTCAGTTGCCAACACAGAAACAGACTACTGAGCAGCTGACTCAAAAAATGTATCATTCCTCTTGAACAACAAGTCAAACAGTTGCTAGTATGTGTTTTTTGTTTGTTTGTGGTGCAATACCTGGACATCTATACAGCTTTCTTGCCTGTGCAATATCTCCTTTACTTAGACGAGTACGCTGGCCAATGGCAGGTCGTATACCATTGTCATCACGGGAAGGGAGAATGGTATCCAGAAACATGCCCCTAAAAAAAATAAAAATAAAAATAGACCCCAAAAACCCCTTTCAGGTTTCTGTCATAAAAGATGTCTGAGTTCCACGAATGTATAAAGCTGTTTTGTAAATCCAGTTCTTACATTTGGCGTAAATAAGAGGGCAAAATACAGAACTTTAAATACAGACAACATGCCATAAAATTCCTCACTTTGGCAAACTTTACGCAAAGTTACCAAAAAAGAATCTTTTCTCAGTACATCAATTAACATATCAGCTTTTATATTTCTGCTAGAGAGAGGAGTAAGATCTCTTACTACTATTACAACTACACAGGGAAAAGACACTGCTGTTAAGCTCTTGCTATATTGAAAAAAATTATAAAATTACATAAAAATACATAAATTAATCTCTATCACAAAAGTCTTAATCACAAAGTTCCTGTTTCTAGCATAGTTTTTACAAGTCTTAAATTCTGACTTACACGTATAAGAGCAGGTAAAGTCAGATATATTTGCCAGTCATTCTTTTGTCAAGGGTTATAAGACATCCAACTGTAGCTGCTGCTGCTTTTGAAACAGAAAGGCTTACTTGCCAGCCTCTACTTGCTTCACAATAAATCAACTTACCATATGTGATTTTAACATTAACCTCAAATGACAAAACATTATAGAGAAGTACACTTGTCCCAAATGTGCAGTTTATTCAAAATTTCCCAGATTTTAAATATGATATAAAACATTTTGGTATTTTCAAATAGATTTTTAAAGAATAAGGTACAAAACTACATTCTATTATCACATCATGGAATTTAAAAGCCCTAAAATCCCATAAAATAGAGACTACCAGAAGAATATGTTTCTATAGTCTTTGTTCTTTAATTTTCTTTTGGTCTCTTGTATACTTGCAGGGCTTTTATTGAAAAGTAAAACCAGTACTTTCAGACATAACATAGGTCCAAAAATCAATGAACAGTAGCAATCTTTGTAGCTAGAAATATCATTTATAAATGAATATTGTTTTTTAAATTATAATAATTGAAGCATTTTGAGTATTGCAGATACATATTACTCCTTTACCCAGGTAGAATTTTTGTGGCATCACTAGAAATTTTGCAAAGAAAGAATCATCTCAGGATGTTACCATAAACAGTGAAATAAACTACATATGGCATTGATCAGTTTTTAGAAATAAGGCACATTATGCATTACACAGTATTTACATCTATAAATTATAATTTATTTTCCACTGAATTTCAGTACAACCTGAAACTGGAAACTGATGCTTTTCATACTTTGAATAACTGGGAAAACAATCCTGTCTTAAATGCCTTAGCACTTGAATAAGGCAACAAACTGTAATAGTTTTAAAACAGCATGAACAAAATCATTGTGTATGACTAGAACTTTATGATGTTTTGTGATTTCTACTACTTATCTGTGTGAGCAAAATCTAAAAACAGCTGGCAATATGCCACACTGTGCATGACTCATGCTTGCAAGATGAATTAGTGCAAATCAATACCTGACCTCCAGGGTTTGCTGGCTGTTTTTAGACAGTATGAAGTAACAACCTCTCGCACCTTGGGGCAGGGCATGCCTACTCATGGCACTATCAGTTTTTGCCAGCTTGGAAAGTGGTGAGATCAGGGCCAACAAATCAAATTACCTTGATGTTGTCATTGCCCTAGGACCCTGGGGGTTCTGTCTTGTTCAATTACTCTATTTTATATAGGGTTCTTATAATCTCTTCCTTAAGGTAATGGTATGTGTAACTGGATTAAGCAATGTGACTAATAGCTGCTTCATCTGGCTCATTCCCATGCTCTTCCAGGGGTGAATTATTTGTATGCTGAGTAATACAGCCTTTGGTTGGATTTTTTTTTTTAATAATATCATTTATACTGAGGAGAACAAGTCTAAGAAATTTGCAAAGGTTGGTGAGTTTTCTGCTGGTCTTCCATTTATTTCAAAGTGTCAAATTGACTAGTATTTTTGCCTTAAAATGCATGGATTGGAAAAATTTAAAAAACTTTTCAAACTAACACTTTTTGTTGGGTGTTTTTGGAGGTTTATTTTAATTTTATATTACTCTGGTATTTTTGGAGAATAATTTGCAGAACTGTAACGTGGTATGAAATAGGAGACTGGGTGAAAGACTCCTTCTTCGCTCCAGAGCAGTGCTGGCCTACGGGACCAGCTCATTGTACAGCTGCCCACAACCCCGCATCCTTTCACAGAGAGCCCCACGTGAGTTACTAAGGAGTTGAGAACTGATCAGCCTGCAACAGGACAGAGCAAAACAAGTAGAACTCTTTATTATAGGGTTTTGATGAAAGTGACAATCTGTACACACAACAAGAAGGAGGCTGCAGCCTCTGTTATAAATGACTGACTGCAGTCCTTAGCAAAGGCTGTGGCTTGTGTGGTAAATGTCCGAATACCACAAGGTGTTCTACCTGCCCAATCCATAGTTATGAAACACTGTGCATCAAAGGAGATTTCTCTTTTAGAGAACAGATCATGTTACACATAACATTCCTAACCATTTCACTCATTTGATTTTTCTAAATTCAAATTTTTGTGGACACAAAAAGAAAGTATTATATAAAATGATGTCTCCAGATTATCTTATCTGAAGATCTGAAGATCTGAAGAAAGATCAAAAGGCTGCTTTGAAACTGAACAGAAAACAAATGCATTTTAAAATACAATTAAATTATTTTGACTTAAATAAGCTGTGCTTTGACTGCTGTAAGAATACTACATCGCAAGGGACATTTTAAGGGGTTTCAAAATACTTCAAAAAGCATAGTTCTTAGCATTCACAGAGAAGAAGAGAATTAAAAGTCAAAAGGTATAACCTGAGACTCCAACCTTGAGAAGGTGTTCCTGGCATAGTGCATAATGCTGTCAAAGTCATATGGTTCCCCAAGGGAGTTCACCTCTCCAGGCTCCATCTTCAAAAAGTTATATTCCTGACCTACAAATGATTGATAATTACAGATCCTTTAATATCTTTTTCTGTAAAGATAAAAACCAAACAGGAAAAGAATACCAACGAAGGTCCTAACCTAATAACTCAGTGACATTCATAAATCTTTGCATTTGGGAATGTGTGACTTTATTATGCCCTCTTAACTGAGAAGGCAGACCTCTTCTGAAAAGCACATCAAATTTCTGTATTTGTCTTTTAGAAAGACTGGTCTCACTCAGCTAGCACATAAACGCCCCACACATCATGTTGTTCTTCATGTAGAGTCCATACAAATTGCTGGTTTGAGTCTTAATTCCAAAAAGAAATCATTTTGACAGAAAAGGCTCCAGAAGAACGCTCCTAGCTGTAGACTCATCAGACTGGATACTAAGGGTCTAACCAGATACTAAATCCAGTACTAAATTACTGGATACTGGAGGCTTTCCTTCAGCAAAGGCTGCTCTCTGAGACTCCATGTAATACAGACACGACAAAGTCACATTTTCAAGAGCCAGCTGTTACAACTTAACAAAAGCAGAAGAGGAACAAAAGCATTCTACTTAGTTCATAACCAGTGTATTAGAGGTACAAAACACTCCTTTCTCCAGTTCGTATTCCCACTGGAGTCTTGCAAAGAAAACCTGCAGTGACATCAGTGTTATTAACCAATATAATATGCATAATGTAACAAACCCAGATGTCTCAGTGGTCATGGCTTCCTGATCCCATTTACTGATCCTCAAGCTCATGCCACACCACAAGAAGTGGTTTCAGTCAGAAACTAGAGAGACAACTGAAAGCGAGAGCAGGAGGCTGAGGATGGCACTCCAGCTGATTTTCCCATTAAAGAAGAAGAAAAGGGGAAGAGCACTTATGACATCTGCACAAGTCAATAACACAGAGGGACCAGAAAAAAGGCTCAAACATGTCCTTTCTGGACTTCAGATACTTATGGGAGTGTGTATCAGCTGCCAGTCTCCTTCCAAGTCCTAGATGAAGTGGCAAAGATTCATCACATCTCAAATCTATTTTGCTTTAAAATATTTTTCAAAGAAACAGACAAAAACTCCAAGATACCATTAGACAATTTCTGATTTCACCCTTTTCGAGCAGACAATTCCTGTAAGTCAAAACCAGTGATTCGCAAAGACCGTACACATTTATGAACATCGCAAATGAAACATGCTTGGTTCACCCGCCTCCTGCCTGCCAGACACAAGTGAGGGCACAACAGGTAGAGTGGCAAAGAGGTGACAGCCACAGTTTAAAGTTCTCAAGTTCCTCAGATGCTTTGTCTCAACAACACCAAGGTCACTGACAAAAGCTGCAAGTTCTGTAGAGGGTGAGGTGACTAATGTGTAAACTGCGGGAACTGTTCCTGTCTTTGTCACGGATTCAAAGTCCTTCACCTTACCTCCCAGGTCTAAGCCTCTTAGGCAGCTAAAAGCTACTGACATATTTTTACTTATCATTTAGCAAAGCCTACAAGAAAAAATGCCCTTCCTCAAGCACAGAAACACAACTTTTAAAGGGCCTTTAGACCAGTGGCTTCCTTCAAAGTTTTTGAACAGGATTGTTATTTTGCTCCTTCTAGCCTTCTATTTAATAGCTTGCTACGTGGCCAGACCTTTGGAAAATATTATATTTTAATTTCAGTATTTTATTTGTGAATCAACTTGAGATCAGCCAAGCTAAGGGGAACAACAGGCATAAATGCTATTTCTGTTATTCAGCATTCAGTTTTAATAGAGTTGAGGAGGAGGAGGAAACACCAAAAATAAAAATGATTATTTTTTTCCCAAAATACTTATCAGAATATCTCACCAGGTTGGATATTTTCTCTAATGATGGTGACATGGTCGTCACGGTCTGGTCGTGTATGTTCGTGCCAAAAACCTATCACATGACCCAATTCATGGACAACTATGCCAAATTTATCACAGTTCTTGCCAATAGATATAGCCTGAGGACCATTTCCCCTTCGACCCACATAAGAACAGCACCTGTAATTAAAACACAAACACAGATGAAAGTTTTCATACATCTCTCTAGGAACCACATAGCAAATTCAGTTAAAACTAGAGAAAATAGCATATAAAGATTCAATTTAATGCACAGTGTAATTCTGGTAGTGTTACAAACTCTAGGTCTTGTACAAGAACAATTTATTATTCAAAATAACTTATAAGGGACATATGAACGGGGGATTTTTTAATGTTATTCAAGGTCTTCTTAAAAGATGCGAGCTTTGATCAACAGAATTGTCACTGTAGTGACAGTCTATTATAGAATGACACATGAACTTGTTTGCACCTAAGGAATCACTAAAAAGAAAGTTGACTTGAAGTACCATCTTGCCCATGCATATCACTGCTTTCTTCCCCCGGCACACTGAAGAGACATGCAAAAGGAAGTAGAGAGAATAAGAAAAGACAAGGTTTCTTCTGTGCCATACTTCTGCTGTGTGTCTTAACAGCATGGACTAGACTCTCGGTCACTCAGTTCTGATAAAATTGCTTTATTTTTATTTGAAATATGAACCTACTTCACAAAATCCATCTATAAATGCGCAGAAATGATGCAAGTGAAATAGTAGTCCTTTAGACTCACTTAGAATGCAGTTAAAAATAGAGAAGGAAGGTGTCCTGAACGAGATGTGGAATCCTGTGATGCCACTGTGCAATCTCTTCTGTTTTGTTTCTCTGGCTATGGGTAACATACATCATGATTTGCAACAACAGTATTTTAAGCAGTAGAACACTCTGGATATCTGCAAACTGGTTTTTTCTCACACTGATTTTCTTTCTCACACTCCTGTTTTCTTGTAACAGGAAGTCACAGAACGTCATAGTTCCAAAAGAAAAAAAGCCAGCATAACGAAAAAAAACCCCACACATGCTTTGCAATTCCTCACACATTTCTTTCCTGTTCCGCTGTCCTTCCATGATAAAATTTTCAATGTAAACTTATGGGACAGAGATCCCCTTTTAAGTATTCATACTATCAGCATTTATCTGAGACACCCCTTCTTTCCTTAAAAAAAAAGAAGCCTGCTGACTATGCTAGCAAAAGGAAAGAAAGGAGAAAAAAAAAATTCCTATGAAATGGAACACAATTTCAGGTTTCATAAACTGATTCTCTGTCACCTCTGATCTTAAATATTTCAAGCCAGCATAGAATTATGTTCCCTAATGAAAGCCTGATTTTCCATCTCTACTCTGTGAATTCTGCAGTCTGTCTGGTGGAATGGAATTGTACTCAGCAGATCACCTCCACCCTTTCCCTTCTCTTCCTTTTACTATGAAAACATTATTTCTGATGCAACATTTACACAGCAGGATATATCTAGCCCTTGAGGAGGTTGATGCTAGTGGGGAGAATGATCCTATCCTTCAGATGCCTCCTTGGGCAATAAGGAAGAGCAGCTTGTGGGAGCAGCACTAATGGCAGATGAAATGCTACACGCAACATTTGCTTGTTTCACCCTTTCAGGTTTCGTGGTGACAAACAGACTTCACTTTGGTTAGCTGGCTGTTCGGTCAGTCAGTCTTGCTTGGTATTCTTCAGTGATTTTTGTTAGTGTCTAATACAACTAAAATTTTAAAATAGGAGTATTGGAGAAGTATAGCTTTACAATACCTGTTCTTGGGAAGTATATACATGTTTGGCAGTAATAGTTAAAATCAAAGGTATTTATGCCAAGAAAAATTATAGTAATATCTTAAAATTATAAAGGCCTCACAAGTCACTTTATAGAGGAAAATATTATTACAACAGCCTAGGCAAGTTGTATCAAGAAAATACTGTTGGGAAAAATTATTGTTCACATGAAAATCATTCTTTGCTATCTTAACTGCTTCTCAAGTACTCCTATCCTCAATATAAGTTAACTCATTTCTTCCTCTTTTAGACAGTTCCAAGGATAGGTATGAAACACCTTTTTAGGTCAAAGCACTGAATTATGCTCAGTACTTCAGGCAGTGTTATGCACTACCATGTTTAATTTATTTCTTAAGGTGTCTTCACTTAATAAGTCTTTTCAAGGCAGGTAAATAAAAACAATGGCAATTTAGACTCCCTGCTGTAATTCTGTGCCATCATCGATGTTGAAGGTTTATGTACTCCTGTTTCACATCACAGTAAACGGAAATAACACCTGTGTATTGCTCTGGGTATTTCCCGCACACTATATAAAAAGTATTAACACAAAATTATTATTTACAATATTTATTATATAGAAATATTATTATAAACCCTGATATAAATAATAGTAATGAAAAACTACTTTAAAATGTGCCCTAAAAATATAGTATAGGGGATAAAAATTAAGTTTCAACTAAAAATTTAGAGTAGTTAAACCATTTTATCTCATGATTGCACAGCAGATTCCACCTTTGCACCTAACACGGTTTTGCTTTAATATATTTTTCAGATTGCATGCTTGCAGAATAAATATTATGGCTACGGGTGAATATGTAAATATCATTAAAGTACTACAAATATTTTCAATATCTGTTTTACACAGGTTTTTATCTTTCTCTAGTCACTTAACTATTTGAATACACTTCTATTGTGCAATAAGGGAATTAACATAGTTCACATACCCTCTCACTCACTCATACTCCCCCTGGAGAGAAGAGTATTTGGATTCTTAAGAGAGTTTTGGTCCTTTTTATTGCTTTTTGGTTTGGGATTTTTAAACCTCCTACACAATGTTATTTACTGTCCCATCAAATTAGAGAGGGAATGCTGAAGTACACACTTTGTATTTTGAGTCAAAGGTAGTAGAACTTGCAGCAACTCTTCCTTCTCAGAAAAGTTCATTCATGTAAGAAGCCATGAAATACCTTCTACCCTCAGTATAGAATTTCCCATTCACTGCCATTGGTTCCAGACTTAAATCTTATAGAAAACACTATTCCCTACCATTGAACACTTTGAAGAAAGGACTGATTTGTGGCATTTGCCTTGGCAGACTACAAGAAGCCATGGTAGAACACTCAAGAAACAATCAGATGAAGTGATCAGCATTTTGCGAAATCATGTCACCATCACTGTATTAGGTGAATTTAATGGGTGACGGCTTCCTACCATGTACATCATTATGGTAATTATGCTATACTGACCTTAATGTGTGCAAAGGGATAAAAGGCACTGACAGCGCCTGATGGTTGTTTTATAAATAGAAGTGCATAAAATGTATGCAATCTGGGAAAAGTCACCTTATAGACTACTAAATATGGATAAAAATTCATTGAATCTTGCTTGATAAAGGTTGGAAGGGACCTCTGAAGGTTCCAGTCCATCTTGCTGCTCAAAGCAGGGTCAAGTCAAAGTCAGACCAGGGTTGCTCAGTTCTTTATCCAGTCAAGTCTTGAAAACCTCAAATGACAGAAACAGCACAACCTCTCTGAATGACCTGCTCCAATACTTGACTGTCTACGCTGCAAAATATTTACTCCTTATAATCATTCTGATTCTCTCTTTCTTCAGATAATATCTCTAACCTTGTCTTCTCCAATCAAGCACCACCATGAAGAGCCTGGCTACCTCTCCTTTTTCCCCTCCCTGTAAGAACTGGGAGCTGCAGCCCGGTCCCCCTGAAGTCACATCCTCTTCAACTGAGCAAACCCTGGAACCTCAGCATTTATTCACAGGGCAAGTGCTCCAGCTCCTGAGCATATTGGCAGCCCTGTGCTGAAGTCCTTCCAGCTTATTAATATCTTTTCTTGTACTGGGGGGGCCACAAATGGATGTAGGGTCTGTCTGTAACCCAGCAAGTGGTGAGTAGAGAGGGATGATCCCTTCCCCTGAGCCACCAGCTGCACTCCTGTTCACACAGTCCTGGATGTTTTTGGTCGCCTTTACTGCCAGTGCTCATGGCCAGCTTCTGCCCAGCTCACTGCCCCACAGCCTTCTCCACAAAGCTGTTCCCCAGCCCCGCAGTGCCTGGCCTATCTTGCTTGTCCTTCCCAGGTGCAGGGCTTTGTGTTTGCCCTTGGTAAGATCCCTGTTGGTTGGTTCCTCCAGCCTGCCTGGGGCCTTTTGGGTGGCAGCTCTGCCACTGAGCCTTTCATCTGCCCCCTGCACCCACTTGGTATCATCTTTGAATGAGAGCATGTGCTACCACCTCTTTGTGAGTAATTGATAAAATGTTGAAAAGGACAGGTTGCAGGAGAAGCCCCTGTGATACTGCACCTTCAGTCACAGTTTGAGTCCAATCCATTTACCACAATCCTTCAAGTACAACTATGCAATCAATTTTAACCTATTTAGTTTTCCATTCACCCATTATCCTGCAAAATATACCCAAAGGCTCAACATATTTAAACACATTTGTTTAAATCCCAGAATTTAATTGTAGTTAAAAACCTTATGATCTTAATACAATACGTGATGGCAGTGCAAAATATTGATGAGAATAAAGTTAGGATAAGCACAGAATTGTGAAAAAGCAGAAAGAATTCTTTTGTTTAAAACAATTTAAACACTTCTGCAGAGTCTTCATGTTTGCCACTGTGTGGAAACTCTACAAAGAAATATTGCAATGCAGAACTAAAGAACATTAATCATTATTTATGGCTTAAAACAAATCAATAGGTTATTGAGACTAAGTTGTAGAATATTTAACACATTTTCAAAAGTTTTTACATGCTCATGTTGTTTCATACACATTACATGCTTCAACTAGAAAATGCATATTTCGTGGCTTAAAAATCCCGATATATATATTCAATGTAATTATTGCACAGTGATACTTTGGAGATGAACAGATAAAAAGGACAAATTGAAAAAAAATATTCTAAATAATACCTTGTGTGATGTCTCCTGCTTTGCTTTTATTGACAGTATTCATAACAAGGACAAAAGAATAAAGAAAGAATTTAAGTACAGTCTATCTCTTCCTGTCCTTTTTAGTTCTTTTGGGCTGAAAGAGAGTCTAACATTTTAAGGCTGTGCACTATACCCTGGAAAAAGTCAGGCAATAGTTGTGTGCTAATTGCAGAACAAAAAAAAGGCTGGTAAAAACATTAAGTTATTAAGACAATTTTAAAATAAGAAAATATGGTAAATAAATACTTAATAGCCAATTTACCAAATAATGCAATGCCAAGAAGATGATTGTTTCTTGAAAACAGAAGTATTTCAGATCACCTCTGAAAGCTCTTAGTAGTATTTCATAAATCAGATAGATTTTCAGGTGTTTGCCAAAATAATATGGCATTTTACTGTTACAGTAATAAAAAACAAGAAAAGTTTAACATTCTCAAATGTATTTAATGGCTGAGAGTAGCTCATCTGACACATTTGAACGATGGATTTTTTCAGAAGAAAAAAATTAACTCCAGTCTTTTACACAGTACTCCTCTCGGTTGTCTAACACTGTACATCTAAACCCCAACATATGGGGAATTATATTTTTTAATGCTAGCCTGCTCTTAAAAAACAAGCAGCCAGAGTATGATAGTTCCCTTACACTGGTTACTTGACAGATTTCAAGTGCTCCTCATAAATGAAGAAATTTATTGAGTATTTCTTTACATGCCGAGGAAAATTAGAATTAACACTAAGTCTTAAAATAACAGGAGCAGTGCACAATTACAGAGGGTCATTAGGATTTGCTAGGTTGCATGTCTTGTCAAGCACACCAGATACATCCAATTAAGTGACAATTCACTTCAACAATTGCATTGAGACAAAGGATAAAGAAAACTAAAATTAAAAAATCTATGAAGTAAATTAAGTTGCATTATGGGTTTGACCCCAAGTGTGTTTGGCAAAAAACCAAGACCCCTCTGTGCTGTAGGAGCACTTGTCACACCCCTTAAATTGAATCAACTGGCAGGTTTTAAAGCTCATCTCTTTAATCTTTATTGCACCAGACAGCATTTAGAGACTAACTATTTATGAATCTCTAATTCCATTTAATCAGTCTAGCTGGTCAATGATGGTGAGCGATGAGAAACAAATAACCAGGAGAAAGTGAAATGCCTGAAACAATATACTCATCCTTTTAAGTAATATTATTTCTCAACTGCTATCAAAAATACTCTTCAATTAATACAAAGGAAGAAAGAAGCAGGTAGGGTCAATGTTGTCCTCTTTTTAAAAAGCTGCACTCTTAAAAATGTGATAATATAAAAATAGTCATATACCACAACATCAGCTTGCCATGGCACCGACTGTATGAAGTTGCGGATGAAAAACTGCCAAATTTCATAAGCATACTAGGACTGTGTATCACCACCTTTATGTTATACAAAGAAAGAGAAAGAGGTTCACAAAATTCCCAAACAAAATCTTACTCAGGAAGCAGAGTGTTTTACTTGGTGAAAACACTTCTTTCAATCACAAATAGAACTCAATCTGTACAAAGGAAATATTGGTGATTCACTGCCCTAAGAGGACCTGTTGTGATGGTCGAAGTGGATAATGCTTCTTTGTTTGCTCAGTGGAGATGTCCACCCCAAAGCTATAACCAGCAACCAACAGAGTCCATTCCCCAGCTAACAGCTGCCTATCCCAGTGTATTTATATAAAGCACCCCTCACAAATTATGTCAGTGCACTGTGCTTCAGAATATGACAACCTGTCCCTTGCTCACAGCCCTCCTGCAGGCCGTGCCACTGCCAGCAGGGAAGCTGTGCCAGCTGCTGTCTGCAGGAAGAGTGCCAGCTGCCAGGATTATTCAACACCTGAGAGCATGAGTCAGCCCTCCCCCGTGAACAGATTATTTAGCACAACTCTGGTCTCTTCTCATTTCATAGAAGTGATTGGGCACCTTTTATAACATGTTCTTTAGCTAAAGGGTGCTGCAGAGGTGTACCTCAGACAAAGAATTTACCTGTTTCACCAACTTTAAGAGATTGCCTGCAATGCCTATTTAATATACTAGCAGTTCGAAAAAAGGTTAAAACATTCAGAAGTTGTTCAGTCTACAATGTTTGAGGAAGCATATGAAAGAGATTTGATTTTCCTGTATCTCAGACAGATTTGGCAAATAGTTATACAAGAGGATACAGCAGTGATTGCAATAAGTCATCTAAATTTTGTCATAAAAATTGTTTAAGTCTTCTAGTGGAGAACAAAAATTGCCACAAACTGAGATCAAAGGCATGCTGAGCTGCCAGAGCAATATGACTAATTGTTCCTTTTTTTTTGTCTCCCTATATTAAAAGAAGCTTGATCTTGTACTCAGCAATATTTCTTAAAAACATGTGAGTAGAAGCCATACCAGTTTGCTGACCCTTTTTTGGCTTTGCATACAGAAAACTGTACTGACTGTGTCTTCAGGCACTTCCAATTTGATAGGTGGAAACATAAGGATAGAGAAGCAGTAGTGAACAAAGAGAGTGTTTTGAATCTGTTACTGATTAGAATTTTATTTGCCCTGATCAACTAGATGCATATGTATTTGCTGTAATTGATATTAATGTCAGTATACACTGAATAGTAGAAGAATCACAAACACGAGTATCTTAATACTTTATTCTTATTCTCACATCTGCAGCTGAGGGATACAAATGACTATCAGTAATCAGTAAATGTCGAAGTACTGAGTTAGTGATTCAGCTATATTATGAAACCATATTTTAATAACTAACTGTTATCAAACTCAGGTTAAATAAACTAGACAGGATGACAAATAATTATAGTTTAGGACTTCAGCAGATTAAACTATTCTGATGTGAAGGAGTGATCCAGCTGTAAAGCTTTTGATGTTTTTCCACACAAGCTGTCCATAAGCAAACTAGAGAAGTCTGATATCAAGTGGGTTATAAAGCTGATTGGAATTTTATATGAAGTTAAGAGAGAGAAGATGTTTTTTTAAACTTGCAGTCTGAGAAAAGACTGCTAAATGTTATGAAGACAAGCCTGGAACTCATAGCAACTTTAAGAGATTATAGAAGAGATCTGGAAAGGGAAATACGGAATTATTTGCTATCCCTAAGATGTGCAAAACATGGTGCACACTGGAAGCAGTGATGGGGTGTCAGTGCTGTGGAAGGAGCTCTGGCTCTAATTTGGAGTCACATCTCAACCCACCATGTGCCGAACATGGCAGCTGTTGAGAAACAGGGAGGCACCGTGCTTAGGCACCCAAGTGGATGGAGAGACTACAGGATATACGAATTAGCTCTCACACTGGCTCAGCAGAAGTAATGACTCATCTGGACAAATATACCCTAGTTTTGGGGCTCTCAATCTCAAGAAAGATGTGGACTAGTTGAAAAGAATCTCGAGGAACATAACAGTGTGATTAAAGGCCTAGAAAACACTATTTATGAGGAAAGATTAAATGAATTAGGTGTTTTCTAGTCCAAAAGAATATAAAACCAGGGAGGAATATAATAACAGTCTCAAATTATATAACAGATTTCATTAAAAAATTAAAAGGAATTTCTTTTCTATGGCCATAGTGAGCAGGAAAAAAAGTTAATGTACTTTAATTGCGGTACAAAATATCTGGTTTAGCTATGACTAGAAGTTCTGCCCCCAATTTTCTACATTTCTTATAGTAAGGATGCTGAAGCAATACAATTCCTAGAAGGCTGTGAAACATTAATTTTTGGAGGGTTTTAGAACCAAGTTAGACAAACATATATCAGCAATGACTTAGGAATATCTGTTTCTGTCTTAAGAATACATTAGACATCTTCTTGAGATCCCTTGCAGTCCTACAGGTCTAAGATAATCAAAACTTATCTCTCACTAATTGTTGATATGTAACCTCTCAACTTTAAGAAAGTCATGTATCTCTGATAACCAGCTGCTATACTTCAAATATGCTTTTTCCATCACTGCCCTTCTGGGATGATGTTCCCATGAACTGTTTCAGGATGCAAAGCATTACACTCCAAAATATCCTTAATGTTTACAAAGGCTCAGTAACACTTCACTTGCTAGTGTGCTAATGCTGTCATACGAGACATTTGTAGATACTGCCACCTGAATTTTCACATGTATGACTATCCACTTTGTTCCATTAAATGTGTTATGTTTTGACCGTGTGCTCTTTGGGGCAGGGTGTATCACGTAGTTTTTAATTTCAACAGTGCTAAGTACAATAAAGTCTCCGTCATCTGTGCATGTTAGCTGCCATAGCACTACAAACAATAGTGACACGATGTGCTAACAAACCAACACAGCGGGGTGCCATGGGAAAGAGCTGGAGATTAATTTCAGTGCAACTGGCCATGCAGCAGAAAGTGTTTGCCGTTTGTTTGGTGTCACTTTAGTCTGGGCTCTTTCCGTGGAAACTCCTGCGTCAGCACTGTGTGATGTTGGGTAGTGCACAGTGGTTGCTGCTCACCCAGAGAATGTATGCCCTTATTTATCTGGATCTTCCTGAACAATCTGTGGACCTCCAAAAAAAATCATTCAACTGCCCCTTCTGTTTGGCTGGGCTTTATTTCATCAATGATAGACTGTTCATAGCCACACTCCTCTCAGTTTTTATTTTAAACTTGTTACAGCCTTAGTAAATTATCTCTATTTTGCAAAGTACCCTCCAATAAAACATTTACAATAAAGGATAATGTAGGCTTTGGAGGTAGATACAGAGTATATTCCAACTTTCTAGTTAAAGCTGGTTATAAACCAGACTTCCTCCTAAAGTGATTTAATCTCATGAAGTACCAACCAGCCTAAGGAACAGTTCTTTGTTGAGAGATTTTCTGTCATTTGGCCTTGGGTATTTTTGAAGTTGTAGAATTTACATTTGGCAGATATCCCCATACTTCTCTTTCTAAAGCACCTGAAACCACTTATGTCTTTCACACTCTTCTGTTTAAGTTGCTTTCTGCCTTTGTGAGTGCAAGGGAACCATCATGATTAGTCTCTTCCCATTTCTCTTCCAGCTGTGTGTCAGTATCCCTGAATCCTATCTGACGGATGAATCCTATCTTACGGGTTGCATTAACTAAAATAATAGCCATGCTGGCCCAGAACAAAATTCTATTTCATTTGGCACTGCTTCTAACAGGGGTCTACAGCAGACCTACAGTGGCACAGGCAACACAGAATAAGCTCCCCAGTTGCACAGATCTGTGGCTCAGAGACTTTCGGAGGCAAAAGCAATGCCTTTCTAAAAGAGCCTCAGAGTGGTTTTATTATATCCCATGCCTTAAGAAGAATGTCATGGGTACTTCAAACAGATAATTCTACATGTAATTTTTGGGACTATAAATCAAATACATCAGGATCGTTCCTACAATGGAAGGAGGTCCCAAAACGTCTTTCTACTACTCCATGTCATTACAATTCAAAAGGAGACATGCAAAGCATTCAATGATCAGGAAGTCATTAAGACAGAGCTGTTCACTGGGGAGCCTACAACCCAAACAGGAGGTGACTGTCAGAAGTACAGAATTTCCACCGGCAGTGTGCGCTCTTCCTGGGATATGAACATGGTGCACTCAGGAATTTCACTGACCACTACATAAAATCAAGAATTCTAAGTGGAATAAATAGCAAGCATAGCTGACTGAGGCATTTGTGAGCAGTAATGTCTGAAGATGGAGCATGGTGATGAATGGAAAGCTGCACTCATGAGTAATAAAACCTGTTCTGTTCACTTTTACGCATCAGTGACCTAAAAGAAGGAATTTGCAAAATAGTCATGAATTTGGTGGTTAAACAAATCTGGGCAAGGATAGTCTAGCGATATGAGAGTTAAAAATACAACTAACAGCAATTAAGCTGGAATAGGGATATGGGATAGATGTCCAAACATAATTCAGCAGTAAAAATGTGACATGGAGAAAGCTGAGAATAAACAAATTATAAACCTGAAATACCTTTAAAACAACACATATAAATATTAGAAGCATAACAGAAAGCCAAAAATAAAAGTCTCATATCTAGGTGTATATATAGCAAGATCATTTTACCTAGAAGTAGACAAAAGACATGCAACTTCACAAAGTTACTGCACATACCAGTTTCAATGAACTTCAAAGCCGGGCAGAACACATGTATCCTTTAAATGCAGTAACTATCAATCCATTTTCCTTGTGAAGCATATATTCCCTTATACGTACAAAGCTGACAAGCATGGCCAAACGTTGAAAGCACGAGTATCTGTTAGCATACACACACACACTTACCCACACGGTCTGTATGTAAATACAATATAGCTCTCTTCATCGCTGCGCTCGATGAACGTAACGCACGTGTACTTCTCCCAGTGCCGCATGGCCTGCTTGAACATGGCGCGCTGCGTGCCTGGAACAACAGTTGTAGGAGATGAAATAAGAGACTCTCCTAACTGCAGCTTCCTCCTTACAATGAATACTAGGAACACAGGCCTGGATTGTGGAGCCCTGTGTGTCCCAGTAGCCCCATGTACTGCCAGATTCCAAATAAAGGGATACTCAGACCATCAGTCTGTCGCAACATATGTGCCTGCAAGGGGACTAAGAGTGCCTGACACACCCTAGTAAGTACAAAACCTGCAATGAAGACTCCAACTATCTTACACCGGAGGAAGACAGCAGGAGAAATATAATGTTGCCTATGTGCTTTTGCATCAGCGTAACATTTGATAAGCAATTTCCCAGATGAAATTATCAAATGAACCCCACTGGAGGGGGGAAAACAAAATCAGAAAGAAAAAACCCCAAATTGAGTAACCCTGGATCACACCTATCTATTTAGTAGAAAGAAGAAAAGAAAAAAGAAAAAGAAAACCTACAGCCTTTAAGTCTAGAGAACAGTTAATCTAAGCCATGTAAATAGGCATACTGGTCAAAGCATTTGATCTAAAAAAGTCTTGAACAGGGTTCAGTCTCCCTTTCTTTGCATCAAAATCTCTCAGAAAACAAATGATACATCAAAAGTGGGAAATTCAGAATTTGGTGAAATGCTAAGCACACCTAGTATTTGTTTTAAAAATGAGAAACACATTCAGAAAAGGTCAGAACTATACCCTAGATGCAGAAGCAGCCAGGCCAACTCTCAGCACAGAACACAAAGCCAGCCAGTACACAGTAGTTCAGAGAGCATAGCAATGCAATTTCATTTTATGACAAAAGACAAGACTTATTGACATAGAGACAGCATGTGAGAATATAGTTGTATTGCTTCTGAGCTGAAAATCCACAAAGAAAAGTATTATTTGGCAAGAATTTGCTAGCAGAAATACATCCACCTAGCAGGTTGAAGCACAGGATAATTAAACAAACAAAAAAAATCAAACCTCTTTGAACCTTAAAGACAAAAACCCCTAAAAGTTCGTAAAAATAACAGTTCAAATCATCTCAGATTCTAAAACACAAAGGTTATTTCATCCCATCTTGCCCTTTTCTTTTATCTTTAAGCAGTGTTTTCCAAGCTTTAGAATTTATCTTTCATTATGAAAAAGGCAAAATCTTTAATATGGTGCTTTCATTTAGTTTACTCTGATTATTTCAGAAGACAGTAATCCTACAGCAAAGGTCACATTTGGTACAGTACTATGCAAATACCCAAACTGAAAGCTTGACTGTAGCTGTCAGTTTGAAAGGACTGACTCTGGTTTCTCCATACACACAAAATGGGTGAGCATTTGCATGTTTCTTTTAGTTCCCTGTATTATCGAGCACAATAAATAAGATGTTACTACGTATCTTTTCCCATATATCTTCCCTTTCTTTGCTCCATTTTTGTTTTAAATTATCTCTTACATCCACATTGATATTGATCCATTTACATTTTCCAAGGATAACAAATGTATCAAACTTTTTCTACAGTTTTCTGCTAAGAATTCTATATAGAGTATAGCCAGTCTTTCTTCTTGTCATATACAATGTCTGTGTGTAGCCCTCTGAAAACCAAACTGAGGAATGACAAAACACATTTGAGTTAGTTTGTTGAGTAAAATCAGTTTAGAATACATGTCATAGCAGTTAAATTGGAGATATTCTTGTGCTAAATACACTGCATTTATAAAAATAAAAAGATTCTTTGACATTTTGTTACTTAGTCTCACGGAAACAAACGTAACAAGAAATATTAGGCACTCTAAAATGTAGTTATATATTTTTATTATGTAGCTTGTCTTTGAAAACAATTAGGCATGATGAATATTTTCAAAATAGATGTACTTCAGGCCTGTTCCAACAGAAACCCTTCTATTGACTTCCATAGCATGATTCCACTTTTAAATACTAAAAAAAGAAAAAGGCAATTAAAAAAGAAAAATCATATTTCCTCTTTCCATCCAAAGCACAAAGCTTACCAGTGAAATTTCCACCTATTACATATGGAATGACACCACCTGGCCATATTCTTTCTGTTCGTGATGTAGCAGCCCTGGGAAATCGGTTTTTCTCATTTTTCCCTGAGAATTTTACAGTAGTTCTTCCTTTAGATGTATTATTTTGATCAAAACCTGTAATGATAATTAAAACACTGAATGAGATCACACACATATGAAAAAAGAGAACAATTCTTTTCCAGCAGGTCAAACTCAGATTATTTCTTTATGCCTTTTAAAAGTAGGACACAGCTGTTATGCAAGTCTATCATTACTTAGGTTTCTGAGAGAGACTTGAAATGAAGAGTCTGAATCTTCATTTTTCAAACATATCTAGAGTAACAATCTTGCATATATGTTTATCAACTGGAATGCGCATTGCATAATTGCATCTAAATTTCCTCATTTAATAAAAACATTTTTAAAAAAATCACAATCCCTGTGGTTTTGGTGGAGTTTTCTGGGTTTCTTTTTTTCTGGCTTTTGTGTTGATCTGGTTTTTTTAAAATAAATTAGAATTTTTCCAGCAAAGAAGTAAGACTTTGGACAGACTCAAAGTAACCAAGGCATCCATTACCCCTTTCATTTCTATTATACTATCTGTAAAAAGTGAGTGCATGGCCATCTTTAAAGCACTAGATGCAAAGTCCTTGCATTTTTCATAAACTAACTTTTGGAACCCTACGGATACGTATTACTCATGGCTGGAATTTCTTTACAAGAGAAAAACAAATGTCTACCATTTTCAAAGGTACTACAACCATTCATTCCACTACAGGAAATCTTTCTAAATCAGCTGAAACCTACTGTGAGAACAGAAAAGGATAAGGATAGTTAGACAAGGTCTTGTACACCAGAATAGGTGCTTCTTCTGAACAATTTATAAGTTAGTCCACAGATCAGGGCAGTTGATTAAAACAGATCACTTGAAAGATGGTTGACTAATCCTACTCAGTGCAGTTGAAGTCATTCCACATCAGAGAGTACATGTTCCCTTTGTGAGAATGCCCTGTGATGCCAGCTGCACTTAAGTGTTAATGACTATGTCAGAATCAGGGAGGATTCCAGGGCAGAGTCATGGTAAGGAATCTTAGCCTAGCCCCAAGGCTCAGAGGGCAGCAAAAGGAAGAAAAGGAGGAAGTTACAGCACAAGGCAAGGAGAAAGCTCTTTAATACACAGGAAGAAAAGCCTGCCTTTGCAACAACCAACATGTAAATTAAATTATAAGAGGAATGATACAGAAAATTCCAGCATTTAAAAAACCCCAGAAGCAGTTAGGTAAAGCATATAACTTACCCTTGTAATTAAATGTGTGAAAATGAGAATTATACAACAAATTACACATACAGTGTCTACAACACAGGTAGACGCTTTAAAGAAAAATTATTGTTCATAACTGAACCACCTAATGTGTTTATCTAGATGTTTTACCATTCCAAATTCTTATTATCGATGCTCTTTAGAACTCTAAGCAAGAAATTTATGTCAAATTGCACGCAAAAGATGAAAAGAATTTATGCAATACTAAAATTTTAATTCTCTTTCAAAGAAGGAAGATTATACATCAAAGCACATCTGCAAAGGTGGTCACCACGGTGGTTAACCTTGCTAGATAGATACATTTAGACACAATGTGGTGCAATTACAATGGAGTTTCACACATTTCCCTTTTTGAGGTTGAGGTTTCACATGACATTAAAGTGACATCTTCTTGCATCAAATGCTGTGAGTAAACTCAACCAGAATTAATGGGGATTCCACCTCTATAACCTGCTGAATTCAACTACATTCATACTGACAAGACTATAATTAGTACATAGATATGCTTGTTCAGCATAACACACTATAAATGCTTCAAACACAGTATGAATCATCAGAATGCCCCACCTGGATCCACAAAAAAGCAATAAACAAACCAAACTAGCAGCTATGCAGCATAGCCTGCTTTCAATGAAAAAAACATGGTATTGATATTAATTGAGCTGATAACTATGAAACAGCCATAAAAGGAAGTTAAGCAGTTTTTAATATGATATTTAAAACTACATATTCTAGTTTCCAGATTTAATACCAGAAGAACTCTAAGAAAATGCAATGAAGTGGTAATTTCTTCATTATTATTCTTGCACTATTTTATAATTTCTTTATGCCAATAGTAATACAGAAAGGCTTTAAAGTGTTAAAGTACTATCATCATTAATGTTCATTACACACTATCACATCAGGCAACTTGCTAATTTAAACAGTGAAAATACCAGAGCCAAATCTTCTTATCCTCTCTATAAGTTGATAGAGGGCACCACGTTTTTTTGACATTCCATGCTCTCCAAAGCCACCTTTAAAATGAAAAGAAAAAAAGAAAGGAATTTTCAAAAGTTAAAACCATGTAATTTTACACTTACAGCAACTATATAGCCTAGAGAGGTATCCTAAAGGAAGTTTCATATTCTTCAATAATTTCCATAAAAACATTTCAAGTATCCTTGACAGTGCAATAAAAACACATTATTAGCTGAAAATTTTTCTAATATGCATTCCATGAATGCTAGCCAACATGTCTTTGTTATTCAGGCAAGTCATGACAATTACATCATCTAATTATTATTTGGAGCTTTTTTCTTCCTGGCGACCTTGACATCCTCAGAGCCATATTGATGGACAGCTAAAAGGCTTACTCTCACAGCAATTTCCTGAATGCATGCCATAATTTTCTCATTTCAAGGGAAGGGAAAGAGGAAAAGCAAACAGCCAAAGTTACATCAGCAAACAAACAGACAAACAAACAAACAAAACCCAACAAAAATGATGCAAACTTAATATGGCTGATTTTGCAATGAAATATTTGTTTTTCTTTGCTGGTATGCAAATAGATGTCGATGTCAAAGCACTCTAAAGGCTTTGAAATGTCACATGTTGGTGCACATTGCAATAAGACCAGGCAGGCATATATACATATATGTCCACGTCATTTCAGCAATCAACAAAAATCTAAGCTAGGAAGTAGTTTGTTTTAACATTTACTATGCCATTTACAGAAATAAAACACATTTCTGAGTTTACTGCGTACAGTCTGCCACATACTCCCTTCACACATGAAACTTTTGTGGCTGCAAGTGTCTTTTCAAACACCAGTAAATCAGAAGCAAAGAACACTGACTACACTGCACTAGTGAATTCAATCATTCAGAATTGTTCAGCAAGTTTTGTGGTTTTCACAAGTTTGCCGCAGGTTGTATTTTACAATTCACAATCTGTTACAGAACAAAAGAGTTTTTAAACTACTTTTTTTACAACAGAAAAAGTAAAAGGATAGAAACAGACCACTGACACCTTCAACCACCACTAAAAAGACCTTTCCCAATTTCCCATAAAAATTTCCAATATATATGTAGAAAATATATTTAGTAAACAGCAACTTAAAATCATATTACAGATGAGAAAATTCCATATTAGGCAAGTGTGTGGCTGCTCAGTGAATAACAATGTGCCTAATTATTTGGATTACACTGTCACATAGTTGCTGGCTCCCTTGAGAGAAATTTTCCAAATTTTTAAAAACATTTTAGATAGATGAGGTAATAGTTCAACACATTCCTTTCCAACAAGTTACATGGTAACTATGACATACACTGCAGAGGATCTAACATTGATCATCATTAAATGTAACTGTCTCTCATGTTAACATTCATCTTATAAAAGAAGGCTTATAGCTAAGGATTCCAAATGAATATTAAAAAACCCTTAAAAGCATCAACTGTCAAACATAACAGAAAAACTCTGAAGAATCCATTATTTACTTAAATAAACAATTATACTATATTTCTAGGAAAAAAAAACCCAAACCACTCATTTCTGTCTAACTGCAACCTATGTATTTCATTTAGTGAAAAACCAAAAAAGAAAAAGTATCTCACTTAATTAGGCTTTCTTATATTAATATTATGCAGCCTTGCCAAGCCACATAGTCTAAAAAAGTTTTAATTCCTGTTTGCTGCATCTTGTCATAATTCAGATGGGAGAACTAGAACACTTTTGGCAGTTTAGACTTAAAATAGTGTTATAAAATTTATAAAAATGTTATCAGCTGTACTGTTGTTTCTGTTTACAGTGATTATGCAGTTTGCTTGAATAAAATGAAAAATAAAATGGCAGAGCCATACTCTGAGAAGCTCACAGATTATCTGACCCTGCAAATCCAGGCAGATAATCCTCATCAAAAGGAGCAGTCACATAATGTGAATCAGAACCTGTGAGCCTCAGGATTTTAGAGTTGCAATAAGAACTATGACTCTACCATCTTGATGGTTTACAACCAAGTATCTAATCCTCCTACCTGATGTCACCTTTAGTTTGCGAAGACCAACGACAGAAAGTGCTCAGAAACCAAATCATTAATTGCTATTGTATCTGTAACTAAGATAAAATTTTGTTTTCTATATTACAGACATTTAGCATTCCTTTTCCAGTTGCTACCTAATAGTAACTACCTAGTTGGCAATTGCTCTTTTGGAATTAGGGGGAGGCAAGCACACTAGGCTGTGCAGTCTGCAAAAATCCGGGCTAAACTCCTAGGTTTTGCATCAAGAATGCTGTAAATTTAGAAAAAAAAAATTACATATGTGAAGAGTAAAACTGAGTTCTCCAATGCTCTTTTTAGAAAAATCAAGAACGTTGAGGGTTCACTGAGAGCAATTATGAAGTCATTAACTTAACAGAGTTAGTTCCCCAAAGTTTAGTGCCACTGACCATCACAGTTGCATTGACTCTTCTTGTGCAATAAAGGTAGAAAAAAATGATCCAAATGCATTCGTAATAACAGGGTGATTCAATATCCTGAATAGGACACCATCCACAAATAAAGACAATGTGCATGTCACAAAACACGTAAGAAAGGAGAAACTAAGCAATAGAAGACTACATACAATTTTTTAGAAATGTATATTCTGTGGCAATTCAAAAAAAAAAAATAACAACTTTGCAGTTAAAAAGAAAAAAGAAAAGCAAGAAGGAAAGGGAGTCAGCAACACAAAGAAATCACTTGACTGCATCCACTTTAAGGGGAAATGACCGACTTTGCTCTACATTTTGTCAAAAAAACTAGTGCCTGAAATACGTTCGAAGGCAATTAAAACTATTTGTTTGGTGGGGAGGGGAGCAGGGAGACCACTGACTCTATTAACATTTTAAAATCCAGTCTAGATCTAGAAATGATCAAAAGATTTCCTGCCTTGGAAAAACAAGTGAATTTAAAAGGAGATAAAATAAATTTTCAGGTTGTTATCCAAAAACTCTAATCACAGCATCTACCTAAGAAGAGTAAAAATGTTTTAAAATATATCAATCTTGAAAGCTTAAATTTAAAATTACTTCTTTCATCTGAAAGATTTTTCCCATATATCAGGAATAAGTTAGAGTAGCTCAGTTCAGGAACACATCAGACATGTTTAAAAGAAAACAAATTTCAATTATACCTTTATACATTTTCTAATAGCATTTTTTTCCAGAGTTTTCCTAAGTAAGTTGGCTTTTTTTGGTATCATAACCTGAAAGTTTACAAATTTGCAGTTATCAATTTACAAATCACAGCCTGAAAGCATAAATATTTTTAGACATTAGACAGACATCCATTTAGGCATGGATTATGTTTTCTCTCTCTTGCAAACAGACATCTTTACACATAAATAAAACCTCTTTATCTATCTGTCTGAATATCCAGCTGCCTGTGTTAATCAGATTGCAGCTTCTGGCATTAATGCATTGTATGTTAACAATAGCATATATACATATATTAAAATGTCAAATAGTTGCTTTTTAGACAAAGCAAATCTAGCAAGGATGACATGTTCTAGTGTTTCTTCTAGATCTGAGTACAAAAATGGATGAAACAGAAAAGAGAACAAAAGGAGGGGTTGTAATGCAAGGCTTCCCATTTTGCCTCCAGGAGACCACGTATGTTCTCCATAGTGTGTCTGGGCTCTGCTATCAGGAACTTTCAGTGATGAAATCAAAGCTTTGCACAATTTCCTTTCCCACATGACCACCTGCAGAGTAGACTCTATGATTCCTACCAGCTTCTGATCCTCAGTTCAACAAGATATTTTTAAACAGAAATGCCAGAATAAAATTAATTTTTTGGCTTCTCTTTTCCCTAAAGCTAATTTATAGCACTTGCTCAATAAAGTGTAAACTAATATTACCCAAGACATTATACTGACTTTCCACATTTAAAACAGAGATTGTCTTCTATGCAGAATTAACTGACAGGAAAAATCGGTTAAAACAAGTTTGAAATAGCATACCTGTGTTATGGCCAAATCTTTCGTTGGAGTGCTGCGTAAGGTCAATCGTCCTGTCAATTTGAAAGATTTTTAAGTCTTCATCATCTAAGGCAATATCTCCCCAAAAGACAGCTTTAAATAAAAAAGAGCTCAATTTAATTAAAGAATTATTTGAACAATAAAACCAATCTGAAGAATATAATGCCAAGTTTACAACCTTTGGGAAAGTATATGACAAACATATATTTACATCACATACATTTGCTTACTGATCTATACTGTTATATGAAGAAAGAAAGATAACTACCTATAAAAAGACAAATAATTTATTTCAAAGTCTTAGTCTATTTGATTCCATTGCACATTGCCTAAATGCAATAATTTAAATGTAGTGTCAGTGTATTAATATTTTTTAGCATGTAGTTTTCTGTATGTGAATACAACGAAGCATAAAAGATACTGAGATGTGAACATCTGAACTGTGAAGTCAAATACATACACTTCTGAGAAAAAACACCCTTTACATTTCCTAACATCTTTCTGAAAATGGGAATTACTTGAAGGAGTTCTTATTATGTTTCAGTTACTTTCTATATTACATTACGTTTCCCTCAGGTAATTATTAGTTTTATCAGTTTTCTGTTAAACTGGGAAAAAAACCAAACAACTTTATTTTTTATTTTCCTCTTAGTTTATTTGCATGCTTTCCTTTTAGTTAATCTCACTATTAGGATGCTTTCAAATTCTTTACTTTTCAAAGCTCCAGTCTCTTTTTAATCTTCCTTTGGTCTTTTTGGTGGATTTCTCTTTCTCTCTTTTCTTTTTCTTTTCCTCTCTTTTCTTTCAGACTTTTTCTTTTTGACTTTTGCATAGCTAACTCATCATCCCTAAGGTGCCTCTACAAGTCAGTGTACCATGATACAGTTCCACTTCCACATATTCAGGATCTATAACCTCAATCTTTGATCTCTGCCTATTTTTGCTGAGATTTTATACTGAGATCTCCCTGCCAATTCAAACTTAGCATTAGAGCTGAACTTAACAGGCCATAATGAAGTCAACAGAGGCATATACCAGTTAACATGAGCTGAAGTGGGTGTTTGTCATCTTTATCCAAATTCTTCCTTTTCCTCCTGCCTCTGTCAATAGCTCTATTATTTGTTCCCTCAGGGTCACAAAACCCCTGGGTTCAATCTTGGTGTCATCTTCAACTCCTTTCCTTCTTTCCCCCACCCAGGGAGACACCACTAACTGCTTGGTTGTTCCAGCTCTGCAGCAAATTGTTTTCTTCACTTCCATGCAACTAAACCCTAGCCCAAAGTCCAGCTGTTGCCAAATCAGTCCCTCTGGTCTTCTTCCATTCAAACTGGTCCTAAACATTATTGTTAACTACTATTCTTTTTCTCTATCTGTTTTTTATATCACGTTTTAGAGACCACTCATCAGATAATATTCTCAGTAGTTTCATCTTGCTGCAAAAGTTATCTTTTTCTCATTTACTGATGCTCATAGTCACTGGTGTTTAATCCAATTCATATAAAAAAGTTTTTGCTTAACCAAAAAGATAGGTATTTTTCAAGCAATTCCAGATATCCCATTACTTTCTCCAACTTACATTATTTTTCTTGAACAGAAGGCAACTAGGAGAAATTATTTTGAAAATGCCTTTTGTCTGCCTTATAAAGTCTTAAAAAAAAAAACCAACAAATCACCTACAAAGTGTTTCAAAATGAAAATGAAAATTTTCATTTAAAAACATAGCCAGCACTTTATGTCTTCCCTATATATTAATATTTCCGGGTATATAATTTTTTTTCATGAAATGATATTTCTTAGAAACCACAGGTATTTAAGACTATTACTGAAACTGTTCAGGGAGTACTAGCACATTTTTGAACACTTCCCTTCCGAGGGCCACTGTTCTTATGGTCATGTTGGACACTCTGGCAACATCATTCCTCTAGCTAGCCTGTTCTCACCAGTGATGGTTTTACCATCAGATCAAGAGACAAAGCTAGTGACAGCTCTAGATGTTTGGGGCTTTTTCCCCTTAGGCTTCTAGGGGAAAAAACCCTCAAATTGTCAGGGTTTTGAACAGTGAAGGAAGAAAGTCAGTAGTCTTCATCTGATTGAGTTATATATTATTTACTTTTAGAAACTCCTTCTAGAATACCATTTATCACAGGGACCCCTGTGTAAGGGGAAGATGGAAAGATCACAGATTGGAACAGAACAGAAAGTGATAGAAGGAAGAAACTATTAATATTTCTGTTTATAAAGACACAGTGTGCCCCAGCAGAGGTCACACAGATTGTCCACACCAAACTCAAGGAAGTGCTAAAGCTTAACAGCAAGCCCATTTTTCTTTCCTGGTGATACTGAGAGTTAACAAAAGGAAGATTCTAAATTAGCAACAGATAATGCCCATGAAATGCATTAGCAGATATCAGGTTAGTTTCTGTGTGTAATACTGATGTATAAATAAGAAAACCCAAGGCAAATCAAACTTCATACTAATAATAAAGTAGAAAAAAAATTAGAAAATACCTGCCCTAATCCTGATAATGCATCTTTATCACTTTTACCACTTCACTGTGGTAACATTCACTCTCAGATGAAAAGACTAAGACAAAATCCCAAGAATTTGTCTGATATAAAAGTATTGAATTTGTGTGCACATATATAAAATATACCTTAGTGTTCAGGCAATGTGTAGTAACTTTGTCTGTTAGGAAGGGTTAGAAAGGAAGAGAAAGCTCGGCTATTTTTGTTAAACATCTGGACCGTTAGCTAGTTTTTGGTTAGCAACCAAGGACAAGGTTGAGTTTACCAATAACATAACCACAGTAATATAATAATAAGTTATGCAAGTTTCACATAATTGTAAACATGTAAACTATGTGACCAATAGCATCTATGTTCTCTGATGTATTAAAGAAATATGAGTTAATACTGAAGACAGAAATATATAAGAATGTTTGATTAGAGTATAATGGAAAGTTTGGAATTTTCTCCAGGCCACTCGTTCTTTTTACTCAAGGCAATTCTGTTTTGCAGAAGGCGACTAACATGATGAAACACAGAAACCTTGATAAAATGAATTCATTTCTCTTTAGCAACAATTTAATAAGTGTCACTTTATTTCTACTCAACTGAACCTTTAACTTTACCTACCAATAGAAACAACAGTTAATTGGATGCTACTTAGTTCTAATATAGTCCAAGCAATCAGCAAATGAGACAAAAAGGGAGCTGATAACCATTTTTAAAAATAACACCTTTTTTTAATGAAAGGTCTGCACTGAAAAATTAATTCTGCCCTTCAAAGCCTAAAGCACAATCCCACCTGAATTATCAAAAACTGTAAAACAATTATCTCCCATAACTATTAAAAGTATCCCCTAATTTTTTGGAATGCCAGTGTAAGTGTCAAACTACTTTGTAACTAGAGAAGACCATAGTTTTATCTCCTGCCTTAAAATTTTTATGGCCTGAAACTATCTGAAGAAGTCACTCCATATACTTCATCATGTCACAAACCAATCTGAACCTTACAGAAAACAAGCAGAGGATTGTTTGGGTATGCAAGGCATGATGTTAAAGACTTTGCTAAGAGCATGTTAGGATTAAGAGCTTTAGTAGCTCCCTCCAAGGAACTGACAGAATTGACCAGTTCAGCTGTTCACGTCTCTCGTTTTTCACAGATATCTAATTCAGAAGTTTCATCTGGAAAATTAACAAGAATCTGATAATCAATTGACTAGGTAAGAAAATTAAATTGAAACAAAAGGATAGAAGAACTTTTAAAGTGATCTAAACAGAACTTTAATGTACCTCTACTTATTTAAGGTTTCTTCATATCGTCTCTTACCCTATCTATTTACTCAGTGATCACCAAAACTTAAGGTTACAGAAAACTTTTTCATTTAATTTGAAAATGCAAGACTGACAATAAACTTAAGAAATATATGTTGAAAATCTGAGACAGTATTAATTACAGAGAAAAAGTATTTCAAAAAGCTTTTATTATATAAAGGTTCTCAAGAGAAAGGAAAATGGGTCTTTTTGTCGAATATTTGATAACAACACCCTGTTATACAGACTTCATGCCAGTTAGTTTTTATTTGCATTATATATTTATATGTTTTATATGGCCACAACGTTATGCACTTTCACAAATTCAACAGAGCATCAATTTCAGAAAGGTGGACAAAAACTGATTACGCAGTAAAGGCATGTTTTTCTGTAGTAGTGGAGAAGGATTTTTATGGAGCTGTTAAAATAGAAAAGATGCTTAACCAGCAGATGAGGTTCTGCTTTGACACAACTTAAAAGCCCTTGGTGAAACATCACCTTCAAAAGGGTTTTATTTTATTAAAAAAGAGAAAACACTGCCAAGTAAAACAGCTAAGTTTGCCACCTGTAAACAATCAGCTCCCAAGCATGAAAACAAACAGGAAAACAAGTAGGTTGTAAAAGATGTTTTCCATCCAGAGAATCACACCTTAATATTACAATACAAGTCATATGAATGGATAGGAAAAATCTATAAACTACAGATCAAGCAGAGGAACTACAGCTCCACTCTATTACATGTAATGGGATTTACTATTTCATGATAAATAATTGATATTCATCTGCAAACCTCTCTTTGCTAATCTACTCGCTCCCAAAAAAGACTATAACCACGAAAAAATATCCAGTATTCCAAAGGAATAAAATATGCTACTAAGAGCAGGAAATAAACATAATTAAATTTCTTTTAAAATCTTCAAAAAAGAGATTAAAACTATTTTATGTTTGTAGATGTACACACACAATATGAATCAATGAGCATATACAGTGATCACAAAAGCATCTTTCACAACTTTCAAGATGGCTGGAAAAAAGCCATTGTACTTGTTAAATACCATGAGGCTGCAATATGTGGTAGCATGGCTCATCCTAGGATTTGAAATATCAATTAGCATGTAAGTCTGCAAAATACGGATGCGAGTATATTCTTAAAATTGCAATAATAAAATTATCCACTTCGAACATCATTCACAATTTGTCCTACAATTATTGCTTTTTAAAACTCAAATCATAAGCAGCCATTTGTTAATAAAATAGATTCCCGATAGCATTCATACTGATATTAGTAACAACATATAAAATGCCAGTAAGTAAAGATTGCTAGAGTTTGTCCCTACAGCACAGCGGGGAAAACCCAACTCAACCTTGGGGTGGGTTGGGAGCACTGGGCTGCCCAGCACAGAGACCGACACAGTCCAGAAACCACTCCTAGGACCTGATTTGCTCGGATGGCTCCGCAGGCTAGAAACATGTTCAACCAAGACTTTGTCAAACTGAGATGTAAACTGTGATCAGCCACGCAGAATTCTGACAGGGAGATTACTCCTGTACTGAGAAGATACCAATGAAAGGATTAAGGCAATACTAGAAGGCATTTCAAAAGCAAAGCCCCAAATTTTGGTATGCTGCTGGGAGTGGTAAGCACAGAAGGTTTCTGCTTTATCTCCTTCACAGGAGCTGCCAGGAATGGATAACAAAAAATATTAGTTAACTGCAAGGCACAACTGAAATCTGAAGAACTCCTTTAACATCCTGTGATTACTGGTAAAATTCTGACGAGTAATTCACGCAGTAAGAGGTACCAAAAAGTGTGCTGGGCAGCTTCAGGGCAGATGTTCATCTAAACCCACATGTACAGCAGTTCCAATTAGCAGACTCTTCTACAGCTGAGTCATTGAGTATTTCCCTGTAAAAACACAGTTACATGTACTGTATTCTATCTTGGTGAGTCACTTTATCCCATACAATCCATTCACAACTTACATAACTGCCTCTAAGTCTGAATAGAAAAAGGAAAGATTAGAGGTAAGTAAAGACAATTTCACCTCATTACAAGGAAAACAGCATAAGCTAGTATAACTAACCTGGTTTTGTATTATCATTGCTTTCAAATTACTTCAGTCTTTCCAAGATTTTCAGGTGCAATACACTTTTCTTAGAAATTATTAAAATGAGAACAAGACAGGGCAGATAAACAGTAAAAATCTTTTGTCCAGCCATGAGCATAACACTGCACGCCATACCCTGAACTCTTTCTATCACTGTTCATCACAAGTGCTACCTTCAGTTGTAACTGTGTAATAAATTTCCACGTTACTATACAGAGCTCACAAAACTTTCAAAATGAATATATGAAGTGAAACTAAAATTAATTTAATCAAGTGTTTGATAATTATCCAAATCAATTTGAGTTTTTATTGAACAAAAATATGACAGAAAAGGAAAGAGTTAAGTGAAATTTTAAGAGCATTAAATCAAAGGCCAAGGCAGCCTATTTTCACAGACACATCACAAAAAAGTTAGCTACCTCATTAATTTCACCATGCAGCATTTTCAAATCTGCACAACTATAAGCAATTGTTACTGAAATAATAGATATCCTGAAATAACTGATATCTTGAAAATGCTCACATAGACACACCTCTGACAGGCTGCTTCCATGTTTCCACTTAATGTAAAAGTAACTTCTATAAAATAGCAAGCTCATCAACATTCATACCAAATCTATTTTTCAAACTCTCTCTTCAAACTCTCAATCAGAAAACCATTTTCCCTAAGGAATGTATCATGTCCACTTCTATCAGAAAAGAAAATAATGATGGCAGAATACTTTAAACAGCTCCAGACTGTATACCAGTTAGAAATTCATTCCTCCATTCTTTTGAATGTAACATCCCTTGACAAGAGCTCACATGGACACAAAGTTATCCTGAAATCAGTTAGCATGTATATGGCAGTGATGTAGCCTTAGAAGCACAAATTTTAATGCAATTTACTCAAATCTTCTATGACATTATTTCCATGTTGACAGCACTACCTGAAACTCACCACTGTCTCATGTCACCCATCCTTAGAAATTTTCCCTGTGTTCCCCATGCACAACATTTTTGGCTTCCTTCCTTCCTTTGACCATGTGTTCACATTTATAGGTAGGATGCTGGCAGGGCAACAGCCCCATGGGGATATTCGGGTGCAATACTTTCCTTAGAAATCCTTAAAATGAGAACACGAAAGGTATGTAGCGCTTCGCTGCAGCCCTTCCACACTGTTTTCCAAACTGCAGGAAGTTACTATCAAACTGACCTAACCAGGGCAGAAAAGTAACCAGGTATGACCTGACTGTGGATGTAAAAACCAGCTGTAGAGCCAAAGGTAGGAGAAGAGAAATAATTGCTGGAAAGGCATCAACCATCCCAGAGAGCCAGCTGATTCCAGACAACCCTTGCAGGAGCGTGGCAATCACACCGCAGTGCAGGTGGGCTAGGGGGTGACTGGCTTGCAGCACCGGGCACCTCTCAATTTTTTCAAAGCAGGCAACACCTCTGACACAAGGCAATACTCATAAGGAAAATTGAATAATTGTGACACCCTTTATCTAAGTAAAACCTTCACTCACCGAAAGAGACATTTGTAGAGCTCGATCTTTATGAAAGGGGACACTAGTTTGATAGAGATATTTCTTCATGGCATAGTATAAATCTCAATTTACACATATCCATTTACTCTGAGCTAATTCCAACTTTTACTTTGTTCTTAATTTCAATATTGTGACTTTTTCAATTCCATTTTCCTTCAGGTTCAATTTTATAGTAACCATTTTCATATTTCTTTAAAATTAGTACAATTTTAAAAAAAACAATCTCCAAAAAAGTAAAGACAATTTTGACAGATGTTACAACCTTGGGTAAAAGGACAAGCTTCACTCCTAAACTTCCTGAAAGGTATTTTGAGGACAGGCTCTTCAATATTGCAACAGCTACTCTGTTAAAGGTTTAGTTCTTCGTTAAGCTGCTCAATCTGGCAAGCTTCCTAACTTTCAGTAACTATTTTATATTTTTATGCAAGATCATCACCACACATGCTTTACAGCTGGTGAAATCTATTCCTCATATAACGGGTTAACCGCTGAAATGAATGCAGAGGACACTGCTCATCAAGCAGTAAAGGTGTCTGCACTCTCTTTTGGCAAAGCAAGCAGCTACACAAAGAACTTCTTCACTACTGATGACTGCCTCAGGTCAGATATTGTTAAAACAAACCTACACAGAAATAATCTCAAGGAGACCCATTTACCCATCCGAATATTAATTTTTTTATTATTATTTTCTACTATTTCAAGTTTTTAGTATGCAGAGTCACAAGCTTGATAGAAATTAAATTGAAACATGAGCCTTTCTTCAGAGCAGTTATTAATGACTTTGAAAGGAAAGCCACAGCAAGAAACCAGTGATTCTCAGGAAGATCCATGAATGCCAAAAACAGGGCAATCGCAGCTAAGGTTTGCTACCACAGCAAATGCTAACCTGCTTTATATGAAACCGTATGCAAGAAAACCATCATTTCCGAGGCCTGTCACTCCTTCTGCTGCCAGAATAACAGAGGGTAGGGAAAACAATTCTCCCTCTTCCTGGGAAGAGTCCAGGTCACCCCTAGAGAAACCATTGCCCCAGTATTTGCTGAACTTACATTTAGTGATAACTGACTGTGGTTTCTGGCAGAGGAAAAGAAGACTGACAAGTCATGAGAGTTTTTTTGCAGTTCCCTGCAAACGCTGACTTCTGCTATAGCTAGTTTTATTAAGGAGGCTAGAAAAATACACCATGGGGAAATTTGAATCTATAATATCACAAGAGTCATAATTACCCCAGTCAGTCCTGTGTGACCACTATGCTGTAATATTCGCCTTCATTTTACTTTGAAACTCCATTATCCAGGATAGCCTTAGGGTCAAGTTCTACAAAATTAATTATATGGTTAAGCTTTCTTACAGTAGAAAGAATGGACTCCATGAGGCAAAATTATCATTCTTAAAGTGAAATCTTTTTTTAAATATTGAAAACACATAAACATATAAGACTGGAAAGAAAAAATATAATTTGTTTTAAAATTAAGAACGGATTTTAATTAATTCAGTTCCTTAGAGAATGGGGAAATGGATAATTTCAAAAATAAACCACATATAGAAGAATGGAGAAAAAGCTTTGCTGGAAATAAAGTTGCCAGTCTGAGTGTGCCACCTACACAAAACAGCAACTAGGGCTGAGACAGATACAGCAGCTGCTACAAGGCCTCCCCAAAGATGCAAACCTTAGATATTTTCATTCAAACACCAAGAAAACAGAATTGCAGCACCAAACCAAGAGAATTACAAGCTAACTGATAACACATGGCACAGGCCAAAAGATTAAACAAACTATTTTACTCTTTGCATTTACACCCATACTAATCAACTCCATCTACTTATTCCAGAATTTTGTATAATGCAGATAGTGTTTTACAGCTTTTTGTTTTCCTCATAATGTCTAAATTTCAGGTCAAAATAGCTTCTCTACATCATTATGAAACAATTGTGCACCACTTGAGGCCGCCCCAGTGCAGAGCAGAGCGGGACAATCCCCTCCCTTGCCCGGCTGGCGATGCTGTGCCTGATGCCCCTCAGGACAGGGTTGGCCCTCCTGGCTGCCAGGGCTCTGCTGGCCCACGCTCAACTTGACGTTATTAAAATTCAGATGGCTGGTGACTACCCACTTCCTCTTATTTGTCCAGGTCTCTCTGCAGGGCCTCTGCCATGGAGGGAGCCAACAGCTCCTCCCAATTTTGTATCATCTGCAAACTTGCTTAGCATCCCTTCCAGTCATGCACCCAAGTCATTTATTAATATGTTGAAAAAGCACAAGACCAAGGATGGAGCCCTGTGGAAACCCACTAGTGACAGGTCCCCAGTCTGATGTCACCCCATTCACTTTAACCCTTTGTGCCCGATCTGGGAGCCAGGTGCTCACCCATCCCATGATGTGTTTATCCAGCTGTGTGCTAGAGGTGTTGTTCAGAAGGACCCTGTGAGAGACAGTATGAAAAGTTTTACTGAAATCCAAAAAGATTACATCAACTGGCTTCCCCTCATCAGCTAGGTGGGTTGTCTTGCCATAAAAGGAAATTGGGTTTTACAAATAGGACTCTCCCCTCCTGAAGTTATGCTGGCTGTGACCAGTGACTGCCTTGTCCTTCAGGTGTTTTTCAGTATCTCCCAGAATAATCTTCTCCATAACTCTAGCCATCTACAATGAACTCTAACTTTTTTTTCTTTTTTTGAGAGAAAAATTTTAGTGAGGTGGAAGAATTGAAAAGACCAGGATAATTTCAGGATTTGCCTAGATCTTCGTATTTCAGAAGATAGAGGTAAAATACTTTATATGCTTTTCCACTCTCCAGACTTGAGAAAAGAAAAAAGATAAGTTCCAACCCATTCAGGAGAACTGAGGTATTACTGCATTGTAAGGATTTCAGAGAATAAAATCCTTTTCAAGGATGAAGAACAAAATTAATAAAACATTTATAACTAAAGAGACTAGTGAGGGTGTGGGGCAAATCAGTTTTGATCACAACTTCAATTTAACATCCTAGCTTTTCAGTGACAGCAAGTTACAAAATTAAGTAAAAAATTATTGTTTCTGACAAGTTGAAGGATTAGATCTATATACACTACAGGAGAGCAGTAGTTCTCTGGTCTTATGCCTTTGTAAGACTATTTTCCTGGGGGCTTTCTGCTTCCAAAGACACCCAGGCAAGTCAGATATGAACAGTTCCCCTGGAAGAGTTCTGGTACAAGGACAGCACAAGCATGGCCAGAGCCAGCAGAGCAAAACAACTGTGCAGCAGCCTTGAAGGGGAAGCAGCAGCCATATGGGGAGAGAAGGAACATAACTAAAAAGAAAATAAATAAATAAATAAAACTGGGAATTACTGTTTAGATAAAATATCTGGCTTTGGCAATACTAGTCTTCAAGAAATTTCACAACCATAACGTCTTTCCTCTAATGATACAGGTTGTTACTATTGCGTAGAAGTGGATAAGGAACTCAGTAAAAAGTGGGATAACTCCCTTAATAATTTTGTTGTGCTATGACATGAAGAGGCCACAGCAACACTTTCTTTATAACTTGGCATTAGATTATAATAAGCATGTCACAACAATGTTATACTAAAGCAGTAGTGACCTATGCAGAAACCCTTTCCTTCTGTACCTTTTCCTCATCTCTGAGAAATGAAAAAAATGTATTTCATTTTCTCACAGTCATAAAATCCCAAGTAGGCTAAAGTAGTACCTTGAAAACAGAAAATCCTGAATAATCATTACAAGCAACCAAAGATTTATACAGAAAGCCAAATGGCACAGAAAGGAAAGTGCATATCTGAGGGATTATCTGGCATTCCAGATCAAGGTTCTCATCGTACCACATGAAATAAATGTTGCTCCATTTGCATCACCTTAAATTTAAACATAGAGAATTAAACTGTGTATAAATAAACCCTTATTATAGGTTTCAGAAATTATCAGCTGCAGCTTCCTGTTTCCATCATTTTTGTCATGAACCTCACTTAAGTTACTCCATCTCATTTTTTAGCACATCATTCTGCAACCTGGCTCTGCAGAAGAGACAAGGAAAGGGACTAAATTGCTCTTAATGCTGCTTTTTTGGCAGTGATCCAGCGCTTAATACAGCAAGTTGTGTTTATTGGACCAAGGCAACTCTGTATTCCTGTCCTCATAACAATAGTTGTCTTCTACAACAATTTTTTCTTACCAGAGTACAATTTCTAGTCAATACAGCTAAAAAGTTGAAGCCTGATTGTTTAACTCTGTATCATCCAATTAATGTTATCACTTAAAATTTAAAAAGATGGGTTTCATGCATCACAACTATTTTGTTTGCTTGTCTCTGAATATTGTTTCTTTTTTCTCCCCCCCAGGATTTGTCATTTAAGGAGTTTGGCTTTATTTTCCCATGGAGACTCTGCACAGCTGCTGATTAGTTTTTGGACACAAAGTAAAACAGAAAGTGCAAAATTATCCTCATAGTTGATGAGGTGACAGTAAACATACAGTGGAAAAGCACCGATGTTATCCAGTGTCTAATATAAAGTTATTAATTAAAATTTAACGTTAGATACATCTGAATCTTACACAGCTTAATATTCTGAGCAATTTTAGCCATGAGAATACTTGAGACAGAACTTACACAATCACTGTAATATTTTGCCTCTTAATGGATACAATGAAACCTCATTTTAGCTTTGCATTTATTTATTTGCTCTTGCAAAGCGTTATTCAGCACAGCTGCTAAAAGCTTTTTTAAACCCTTACTTTTAAGCAGTAAAGAATATTAGCCTTTTGCAAGTACTCTGCTGCAAGCCAGCAGAATCTCCGCCCCATTCTGAAGAGAATTATGGCACCAAGTCCAAAATTACTCATTTCCTAGTTTTTGGCACGTTGATAATTCAAGCGTCATCCACAGAACTTAAGCAGGGGAGGTAGGGGGGAGGGCAATTAAAAAACTTCAACTTTCTCCTGTCACTATAGTTTCTTTGCAAGACTGTCTTTATCCCCAGACTTGTGAGGGTGCAACTACTATTGCCACCCCCAGGCTGCCACAAAGGTGATTATGTTAAACTGCATATTTACAGTGGGGTTTACATAAGGACTTACAGTTTCCTACTTGTTTGCAATTGATTATCAGGCTAATGCACCACAAGCAAATTAAGATAAAAACAATCCAATGGTGAAAACATCTGAGTCCCACAAATTTTAATACAGACCATTCTGTGGTGTAAAACGGTAGCTACATGAAGGTTTGAGAATTTCACAGATCTTAAAAGAAAGCAAACAGTTACACTTTGGTTAGGCTTTTCATTTCCATAAGGTCAGTCTCATTCTGATCCTTATTTTATGTGGCATTTTAGTTTGCATGTCAGACTGAAACACTAAAGGGTCAATTCAAGTAACAGATCCTGACTTGTCCCCCATGTCTATTATTCTCACTTTCATGAGGCCACTGCAGCTCCTTATGTACTGCTTACCACCAGATTTCTTACGCTGCTTTATAATAGCAGCCCATATGTTAGCAGGAACAGCACACAGGGTCCATTTGCCATCCCACTCCCAGACACCGCTTCTCCCACTTCAACTACAACAGTGTTAACTGCAGTTGCTGTTTGCATGAATACAGAGAAGACAGACACTAAGTATTTAAATTTTTTTAATGGATTCGTTTCTTAATTAATAAAGATGTTACTGCCTAAATTAGCCTCAGAGTATTTTCAGATGTCTTTCAATACAATTCAGGGGCTGAATCAAAGTACATGAGCCAAACATGATGCTTCTAGCCAGCTCACCCTGGGCTAGCATGGTCTGCTGGCTGTGGGGGCTGTGTCTTTTGACAGCAACACAGTGGTGACCTCAAATAACCTCTTAATATATCTCTGGAAATAGGAATTACACAAGATGCTGAAAATACTAAGCTTCTTTCAAGCTCAGAGAAAACACAAATATTTAATATAGCTAACATTCAGAGCAAATATGCCAAATTAAATATTAACCTTTTCATAGGACTGATGTTTAGCCTATGGCATTAAGGGTCTAATATTTCAAATTTCCTTGAATATTAACATTTTAGGAAATGGAGAATTTTAATAGGTTCCTTAACTCCTAGATGATCTTTATTCTTTCTTTATTCTTTCATGTTTTCAAAGCAAACTATTCAGAAATAGACATGAATATGCAGAAAACCAAGGAAAAGCACCTGACCAAGGAAAGAGCCCTCAGAAAACATGTTGCTGTGTCACTTACCCCTTAAGCAGGCCATATGTATTATTATTGTGTTTTTTAAACATTTTCATTTAACTTTTGGACATGGTGCTGGAGACAAATCCTACATTATCAAAAGGCATACTCCTGCACATATTTGAGAGACTTGTGCTCCACATGTGGAAGGGCAAAAAAAGACAGGCATAGAAGACATATGCTTTCTTCTACCCACTATTTCTTCTCATATGAATTCTGGTCTGTAAATCATAATCCTAAATGTCCACGTTTCTCACGTACAAATTGTGGCAATACACATATTGGTTTTAAGTGTTTCCCTGAGTTAACACAAGAGTAACTAAAATAGCACTCCTAGTAAGGAACAGAATAGAAGGATTTGCTGAGCCAGTGCACTGAAGCAGTGCTGTGTAGGGCATTGGTGTTTCAATATGAGAGTGCTCAAATAATACAGTGTATTCTGGGACAGATAAGATTTCAAGTGAATGAATCTGGGTCACTCTCAATGTCTGGAAAGGAATGCTTCAAATTTTCTGTTCACAACTAAAATATCCACACACATTTTATAAAAATTTATCTGTTCAAAGCTCTTTCAGGAAGAGTTCAGATTGTGGGTTGGTAGTATGAACACTGCCTCAGCTATTAGAGAGCTGTAATATCACAGCCTTATTGTGAAAATCATAAGTTGTTCAGTTATGAGTTTATTCCCCAAGAACATGGATCCCCAAAAGAAAATAATTTTATCATAACATTACTATTACTGGTATAAGTACATTTAAGTGGGCAATTCATCCAAATGCCATATAAAACATAGCTTTAGGTTGTGCATATACCAGAAAGCTCTCTTTGTGGCATCCCAAAAGCTTTTAACTTTGATGCATGTTAGAAAATCATGAATGCACAAGGGACACTTCAGAGAGCGGTAAATGACCTAACACAAAGTTTGTGAACAGAAGACATCTTCATGTGCTAAAATGACTTCATTTGTTTTCATAAAACATGGGAGGAACATCTGTCAGGACAGGAAAGCATTCTAGATCAACTTAAGGCATCAGAGCTCAAATTAGCAGGAGGGATTTGGGGGCTGGACTTTTTTTCTGAATGCTTGTTTGTCTTTGACAATGGGTACTTCACATTTCTGTGACTTAAAGAAAGTGAGATAGAACCTTAGAGCTCAAGACTGCATGGAAAGGTTTGCAAGATTCTTATAAATCTTGAGAAAGTATAGTAAATTAAAGATCTGTGGAGTATGAATTTTAAGAGAGTAAAACAAAAATTTACAAAACAAGTATCAGTGTTACACCACCTACAACAGTCCAATCAATTTGGAAAAAAACACCAAAAAGCTTCTGAATTACTAAAACCCATACTTCTATTCTCAGTTCTATGCCTGAGTGACTTGATTGATCTCATCTATTTGTGGCAATCTGTGATACCTCAAGAAGTATTTACTGGCTTAGCACTAAAATAAGTTATCTTGATAAAACGAGACAAACATCTCAAGGAAATAACACTCTCTGCTGACTCCACAGGGATCTTTCAGTACGGATAAGAAACCCAAAAGGCAAAATGCAACTGCGATTGCTCTGGTTGCACAGCCTGTGCTGAACAAAGAGGAGTGCCAACTGCTGGTTAACTAATGGTGCTAACCAGCCCCTACTCCACCTCACGGGACCCCGGGTTGCACAGCTTCTCACACCACACACCTCCCCAGGGGATTTCTGAAGCACTCTTGCTCTGCAAAGAGCACCTGTAGACCCCAGGCTCAGCAAAGCTTCATGTGCCACCACAAAAACGTAACATGCTAACTATTGTCACTAGATCAGCAAATAGGTGTTTTTCAAGTATGGAATGGAATATTATTCGTTCCAGCATGGGAGTATGAAAATAACCTTGCTTTCTAACAATTACATAGCTTTCCGTGTGGTAAATGGACCTCTCCATTTATTTATCTCTTTATTTATTTCAAAAATAGTCTGTCTTTTGGAATTTTCTTTTATTTAACTTGCAAAACAAACAATGAATGGGTAAAAGTAATCATAAAACATGATAACCTAACTTATGAACTAGTATACCTTTTATTTTTTTCCTTGTTACTTTCAGTTTATTTGAAGACTAGTATCCAAAATAAAAGTCCAATCATATATCCAATGAAAATTTTCATGGAATACCCAGAAGTTCACTGTTTTAGCAACACAGCACTTAGCAATACAATCAAAAGATTTCACTTTGAAGTTTGATTAACAGAAATATGGTTGAGCTACCAAATTCAGATCCCTGCTGGCACCACCAAATTTATAGCACGCAACTTCCCATAACTTATCAAGAACCATTTTAAAAACAGCCAATTCCCTTCACTGTTTCTACTGAAAACTTTTTCAGTGATGCTTTCAATTTGAAGCTGACCTTTCTTACTTGGCTTTGGACCTAATTTTTGAAAAATATGTTAATATTACCACCCAATTTTCATAAACTAATACCACAAATGCAAATGTAGAGGCCGTACCTACTATATGAGTTTAAAATACATCAAGTCAGAGAGTAAAATTTTGTGACAGTATTAGTGGAATTTGTACCGTGCAATAAAATTCTGTAAGAGCATTTAACTGATAACATACTTAAAGTTATATAATGACAATAATAATAATTAATAATGATAATAACGTCTTACTGGACAGTCAGATACAAAGAGTTTAAAATTACTAGCAAAGTAATGAAGATAAGTGGACTTTTAGAGAAAGGCATAATGCCAGCAAAAGTCAACTTCTCAGAAAAACTGTACACTGAAAGATAAAAACAGTTACTTTATTACTTTTCAATCTCTAGGTTATAAACTAGATAAACTAACTTTGTCTTTAATTTTGTAGCTATGTCACACTTTTATGTCAGAAACTAAATGTTTCTTCCATACACAATTGAAGCCATTACCTTCATATTACTAGCATTAGTCAAAATCACCATATTAAATTGATTAAAATGGCCTTTAGACAAAACAAGGCACAATTAAGTACAAAGAACTCATCTGCATCTTTTTTCTTGCAAGTTGTGTCTTAGCTTAAAGCTATACAGCTAATTTTTGAACTGGAAAAATATAGAGAAACATTTATGAAAAATCAGCAAATAGCACAGGGCTACTGTTATTGTATGCAATGAGAGAGACAAGTCCTAAATGCAGTGACCTGGACTTCTTACCAAACTGAAACCACAAGAGTCTAAAGCAAGAGTTAACAGCTAACTCAGGTGCATGTTAGAAAGCTCATATGTTCAGAACAGGTGCACACACATGCATGTTCTTGTGAAGAACGCAGATCACATTACAGAAAGCCAGATGTAGCCCCAGAAGGACTGTGAGTTTGCATGACATACATCCTCAAAATCAAGTTTGATTCAACAGCAGTCAAGAAGCAGAGCATGCCTTGACTGAGAACTGAAGAGGCCACCTTGTCACTGTTCATACCTCTGTCCACCTCATCAGAGAAATATTAGGCATGTGGATCAAACAGAACCTGCTTGGTATCTTATCAAGTTGGCAAGCGATGGAAAACAACAAAGGAGAGAGCTGGGAAAAAGGCCAGGGTTCACTGAGGATGCAGCTGGATAGAAACAAGAGAAATTGCTAATGATCTGCTTACCAAGAGAACATGAAATTAGCAGAATGGTGAATAACCAGGCAAACATGCTTTTCAGTGCAACACTGTGGCCCCAGAAGTGTAAGCTATTTTAGCAGATAAATGGTGTAAAATCACACTAAGTATTTTACCTGGCAGGCAACGTTAGCAGGTCATTGGCAGAACAGTTAGTTCAGCTTTCACATATGCTCTCTCAACAGAATGCTGACTGGCTGGAACAGGTTCATAAAGGATTCGTGCAAATGACTTTTCAGTGTACAGTGAGAGCCCTGCGGAAGTCAGTATATATAATGTAACAGAAACAATGTTAAAGGATTTGATAATCCATAAAGTAGTAAAGAGTATAAGTTTATTCACTGTGTGACTTAGTCCAGCTGACAAAAGACAAAGCAAAGGGAAATTGGTAACAGGACAAATCAAACTGGACATAACACACAATTATGGAATAAGGCATACTGGAGCTGGGAAGTCACTTACAGAGTAGCAATAATCATTAACTTTATTAATCACTAATCATCACTCTTTTTTCTGTAGTTCTTCAAGAATTAGACTGTATTCCATACTCCATTAAAAAATGAGTTGCAAATAGACCCTCTGCCATCTTAAGATAATAGAAGGCAAGGAAATGGATAGAATTTTAGTAGGCAGTTAGAAGCATAAGTGTCAGATGTGATGGTTACAAAAAGGGAATTACCCATAAAAATACTTATTTTATGGTTAATGAACTCCAGTCCCTGGGTATAAAAGTAATTGAAACAACTGTCATTGCTCTACAGATCCCACAAAAGAGTAAAGCCTCTTCTTGGAGGCAGGACAAAAACGACAGTATCTTGAAAAGAGGCCATGAGAAAACAAAATCACTCTTATATGAGTATATCAGAAGTAGCAGTCAGAAATGTCAGGTAGTTCCTTGAACAAAGAAAATAGTAACATTATTAAGTTCTGGAAGAGGAAATAATCTCAATTTCAAGAAAGCTGGATATAAAACAAACAAATAAATAAATATACAGCATGGGCACTCAAAATAACAAACAGCTGTAATAATCTTCATCTCTGAAGACAATGTGAAACTGATTTTTATCTCTTTGCAAGGATAAATTTAACAAAATTTTATTTTTAATATTAAGGTCAAATACCCTTTCCAGTGCTTTCAGAAGACCTGCTCTTACTGTCTATACCATATAAGTAAAACTCTTGTAAAACATTGTGACGTCTAACAAATGTAGAAAATGCATCCCAGTAGTCACACAAGGCAATTTCCTGTGATGCTCTAACTGGCACACACAAACTGAGAGAACATTTTCCTTGTCCCTGCTTAGTGAGAGGTCAGTACAAACACATTAATACGACAGTGTTTCATGGATCTGGTTTCTGTTGGCTGTCCTTGATGCCTGACATTTTGCAGAAGAACTTAGCTTCTCCCAGAAACTTTTTAGGGCATTTGTGGCAAGCAAATAGTCAGTGAGCATTCTACAGCTGACAACAAAAGCTGTTGTCACCAAGATGTGGCCCTTCCACTTTGGACCAGGTTTGGTACCAGCTGGAGTAATTTTGCATGGTAAGATCAGCATACTTGCCACCACTTTCTACTTTGAATTTACAAAATACCCTAAAAAACCTATATAAGTTCTGAATTCAAAAGACAGGACAAATTCTTAACATCTGGTTTCAGTTGAGTCAGATGCCTTGACAGAAATATACATTATTTTTCTGAATGGCACAGGAAATGACAGTAAAGATTCACAGTAATCTCATGATCCTTGAGTTTAGGGTAATCACAAAAAAGACACACATAACAAGATTTGACTTGTGGTAAAGTTATCTGAAAAGCAAAAATCTCTTGGCTATACATGATGGACAGATAAATGACCAGTTTTGATCTTGTGTTTTTCCTGTCATCCCATTTGATCTGGCAAAGTCATCTGTCAGTGAAGCAAAAGCAGCTTTCAGGAATGGAATCTATGGTATTTTCCACTGGGGCAGAACTAAACTTCTGAGGCAATTCTGTATTATGATAATCAATGAGGTGAAATTTAACATAGAGCATTATAAAAACGATATTAACAATGCACCACTGAAGAAGGTATTTACCAAAATTGCAACTCCCAGCAGCACCCTCATCTTCAGCAGAGAAATACAACAACAAAGCAAAAATCTCATGTCAGCACTTGGCAGGAAAAAGAGAAAGACTGAGCCCTTGGTCTGATTTGTTTGAAAGAGAAGGTAGCTTGGGTTTGGAGAGAAAAAAGAAAAGAAAACCCTTAAAACAGAAATTTGTGTCACCATAAAAAAAAATAGACACAAGAAGAACTGTTGACCAAGTTTTAAACATAACAAATTCTTAGTGATAAGTAGCTCTCTGAGATAAATGCTCGATTTCCTACCAATAAATATTAGCTAGAGTACACTAGTGTGCAGCTATGTACACATCTTTTCCAATGCTTGCATCTAACACTCCTTGCTTCTTTAACAGTCAAAAGCACACTGTTACCACATGTAGGTATGCTATGCTATGGAATATTATGGCTTTGACATTCTTCAGAATAGTGTAAAGGCAGTTTGTTTTTATGATAAAATGCTTTGGGTTTGTTTGGGGTTTTTTTCTCTGAGCATGTGGAATTTCTTCCCTGCTATGGAAACATTTTAAAAATTGTCTTTCACTTGGTTTGGAACAAAATAATACTTTGTTCTGATCTTACATATTATCTTCAGCATAGATATATAACAAGATTTTACTTGCAGCAAAATGTCTTAAAAAGCAAAACACTCTTGGAGACATATTGAAGTATTACTCAGAAGTACCAAGGAGATGGTTTAATGCTATATTTCACACTATAGTTTTAATCTGTCAGCAGATCACCCTATTAAAAGGAATATATTCTGCAACCAGTTAAATGATAACAATTTTTAGCGTTTCATATACTGACTTCTGATCCATTTGTATTATTTCTGTCCTTTCTTTTTAATTACAGGGAGAGATTACATTGAAAAGTCAATGCCTCCAGGTAAAATATGAAAGCTAAATTTAGGTATATGTTATGCAAATACAAGTAGAACAAAACTAGTCCACATTAACTATGCTTTAAGGTATCACAATAAATTTTTTAATCTTCTACATTCAGAGATTTTTTTAATGGGTCTTTTCCCATTTTTCCAGTCACCAGACAAGGTACAACCATCAAGAATAGTATTTTCACTTTTTCCCCATGAAAGTCTTTTTAGCAGCACCTATGTCTAGTATAAGTTTAATGTTTCCCCCCCTGCTCACTTGCATATTTCTGTACACAATTCTGATAAAACTAACTCTTAGTAGGAAGCATGAATGAAGAAGAGTGTGTGACATTTACAGCTAAGTGGCAGGATGCAGACTACCAGGAAAAGATAACTAAAGTCATTGGTGAGCACTTCAAAAATGTAAGCCAGTTTGGCAGGACCTGACACTGTGCTGCAGTTGGGAAACTAGATAACAAAAGGTTGGCAATGTGCATTCTGCTCTTTAATAGAAAAGATTGTATCAGATAAGCTAACAGCCAAATATGCACATCGTGTCTTTCCTCACAATAACATGGACAGGAATACCTGGCAATACTAAAATTTAATGGTATTTTGTTTGGAAGCAAAATTAATCTGAACTGTATGCTAAAATGACCTTTCATTTAGATAAAATTGAATTTTAAAACTCCTCTTTCCGAAAAGAGATAGCACAACTCATTAAGACAATTTTCTGTAAAAATGATAAGTATCTAGCCATGGTTAGACATTTCACCACTATAAAATGTAAGACTATCCCACTACTAAAACTCATGTGTTTTTCTGCCAATAATGAATTCAAGAAACAGATATAACACACTGTTTTGCAAATACAGCAGTCTTCATGGTAATGTTTAGTTTTCCTTGTACCTAAATTTGGTTTAGAGTGCCCATTTGAAATGAACACTTTGGAGGAGCTGAAGCTCTTCCATCTCTCCCATGATATTTCACACAAGTTAATATTTTAAAATAAAGGTAAAATAAAGTACTGCACCATGCTTCTTGTTTTAGGGCCTTGTATTACAATATACTATTATTAGGAAAAAAAATCTGCAGCAAAAAAATATAAATTCAGAAATAAAAGTTATAAAGGCTTTAAATCTCTTCTACTGCAGGATTATTTTTGAAAACAAAAATAATTTGCAACAACGAGGATTGTGGCATAATATGCTTCTACTATGTGTTGTTACAAAACAGGTAAGAGGTATTTTAAAGTAATTTCCTAGCCTTTGCTTTAAAAAGTGAAAATTCAGTTTGTAATAGGGCAGCAACAAGGACCATGCACCTACTATCAGTGTTTTTAGCCTGAAATCACAGCAGACTTCTGTCAACTGAAATGCAGGAAGTTAATTGGCAGTAGAGGAAAGCTTTATCCCAGAGAGGGAGATGGCTTGTGGAGCTAAGTGCTACCTCCAATGTCAGCAAGGGGAGCCCTGGCTCAAATTATCCCGCTCTTTTCTCCCACTCTGGAGGTGGGACCTGTGCCACATATTTGTGCCCCCAAAGGAGGGAACAGAGACTATGGTTTTATGGAAAAACCTGGCCGGGCTATCTGCTTCTCCAAGTTTCCCTGCAATTGTGAGAACCTTTACTCCCAGGCGGTATTCTGAGTGGCTGAAGTGATGTAGCTAAGGATAGGACGTAGGACTTCACTAACTTGCTTCCCTCCAACTCACATTGCTCTATTTGCTCTGTCACCTCCCATCATAATGTAGTCTCATGCTTTGGTAGCAGCCTGGGACTGTCTCCCTGGAACAGCAACATTCAGACATTGATTTGGCAGGTTGAAATCAATTTCCTGAGAAAAATAATCAAGTGAAGGGAAATCGAGTGTCTAAACTGAACTGTTTAAACTCAACTAAATCTGAATAAAATTGGATGGGAATTAAGAAACTGTGGTTTTCTAGCTCTAGGGCCTTTTCCCCTCCTAATTTCAAAGATTTTCAATGTAATAGGTTTTCTCTATCCCGTCCTCCTCCAATAGTCAAAGTAATCTTAAAATACCAGAGACAATATCAAGTCTACAGCCAAATGTAGTAATCCTCTCCAGTTATAAAATTGTAGACAGTGCATTCATAGGAATTTGTGCTTGAGGATTGTGGTCCGCATTCTTTAACTCTGCAATGAGGCACAGAGGGCGAAGTGGACAAATGCCAAAACACAGACTAGAGGACTTGACAGTGCAAGAGATACCTCCTCAGCAGCCAAGCCCAACCTTGTTCTGCAATCAGTAGCTAAAATCCAGTCTAGAACCTGTTGTGATCAGTGGACATTACTATTTAACTATGAGGAAGTTTATGTGAATGTGTTTGTGAAGCTCAGTCCACACTATCCAGTGGACATGTGCTAACACTATGAATAATTGACAGCTTTATTGGCAGGTTCATCAGAGCCTTCAGCCTAGAATTGCCATATAAGGCATTACATGGTCTGCATCACTTCCTAACACCTATAAAAATAAGAAAACACAAAGCTATAGTGCAAAATTTATTGGCCCACACATTTTGTGTACATAGCCTGGAAATAGAGTGTAATTAATATTTTATCAATGAGAATTTTTGTACAAAAATCTGAGGAAATGGGGTAGGGTTCATTCATACTTATTTGATTATATGTGCTTGATAGCTTGAAAAACTTTGTAAGCAAAGTAAAAAATATTTGCCATTTATTTAAGCCACAAATGACAATGTAAACATAATTCCTGTCCTTGGCTTGCTCTCTTCTAAATGCTAACTATAAAGTACAGTTGGTGATTTACGGAGTGTTTGTGGATTCACACAGATTTTACAGATTTGTCTTTGTTGCCCAGAGTGATTCTTGTGTTCCAAGTAACTGGTGAAGGGATGAACAGAGAGGCAGACATGTGGCTATGAATGCCCAGAGGACTGAAAGCAGTAACATGCAATTGACACATAGTCTTTCCTCAACTTCCATTATGTCCTAACATTTGTTTTGTGTAAATTTTTTTTTCTACAAGATTTTAATTTTATGCCTCCATTTGGTGCTTCCATTAACTCTTTATTCTGAGACTCTGGAAGAGAATACTCAGTTTTTTTAATTATTTGAAAATATTTAAATACTCACATACTTGATTAGTTATTCAAATTATCATCTTTCTTGAATCCAAAATAAATTTTAAATAAAGAAAAACAATAGTTACTAGCTATTACACAAAAATAGTATTAAGTGTGGATCAAAAGCTAACTTCCAGGAAGTATAAAACAACAATATAGAAAAACAAGTTTCATAGGAAAAGATAATATCCAAGTTATATAAGGTTGGCATACATACATTGAGGAAGCCTTTTATCGAAACTTACTGATACTGTTAATACATACAAAATCTGAGCATTCACCAACCAAAAAAGAATAACATACAGTTTTACCTATTACTTCCTTTCTGTGGTTTAGTAAGACAGTTTTTGGAACTACCATACTGCAGCTACTTCCATTGCACTGAATAAAAAGTGGGCTATCCCACAGTCCCACTTCACGTGTCACATCACCAAACACCTAACAGACTATGAAACGCTACCAGGTGTATCAAAGAGCTCTTTGCTTCCCATCTGCTTTTCAGGTTGAGGTGGTGGCACTACTTTTTTTTTGCAGTCTTCAAGTTTCTCTTCTCTGAAATAAAACATTGACTATTTTTACGAAAAGGAGTGTTTGTTTTCTTTCTTTGTAAGAAAGTAAAAGTGTTTAGCTTTTGCCAAAGCATTGTTACTTTTGCTAAGAGGACAAAGTTAGTGCCTTGGCCAAGAAGAAATACATAATACAAGGGAGAGTAATTGAGGAATAAATTTGTAATGCTTTCTTTTTTTTAACATCATTATCTGTTTCTAAAATGGAATATATTTATTTTTCATATGTGAGTGTGATTGCAGAGTACATTAGCCAGGACTTACCTCCACTGACTCAAGAACATCTTTTGAAAGTCTCTAAGTCTAATGCTAAAACTCTGCTAAACTACTGAACAGGAAGTAGATTTTAAAAAAAGGGAACACGAGGTATGTCTCATGAGCTCTTTTTGAACATCTCCTCTCTATTTGTGTGGATTCCAGTATCTGGACAAAATGCAAAGTACCCATCCACTTCCGCAGTAGTTCATCTCAGCCATTAATGAAAGACTTGACTCTCAAAATGGACGCTTTACAGACCAGGAAGTCTTTGGAAAGAGTGCCTCAATACCATTTTTATTTCTTGTACCCCATTCTTAAATGTAAAAATATCAAGACCTACCAAACATGCAGAAACAAGGAAAAGCAAAAACTGGAGGCGGGGGGGGGGAAGCTCACCAAACCTGCAATGGTGAAGAAACACCCAGTGCACAGAAACTGTGCTTCCAAAACATTATTCTTTACAAGGAAAACCCAGGAAAAAAAAATTTATCTCTCTGTGTATTGTTCAATCAAATACCAGCCATGTGAATTCACTTGGTAAACAGCATTTGCACAGACAGTTTTAATGAAATAGAATACCTGATCTCTTATTTGGGAAGTTTAACTACTTCTTCCAAATTCAATAGTATCTAAAGCACATGTGATCATACACATCTATCCTCACTTTTCCAGCAAGAAGAAACAGAAAAACAGGCATCTCAGGCCAAGGCCATGCATTCCTGTCTAACACAGGTGCCTAAAATAGGCAGATCCAGTGACTGGACACATCTCTCTTCAACTCATTATAACGGAATGAGAGAAGACCAGTTTAAGCAAAACATCCGCCTTTTGTAACGTCAACTCTAAGGGAGATAAATGCTATCTTAAGTGTTACTAAAGCTCTAGCACATTTCCTCCCTAGTACTTTTCAGATGCAATAGGTAAAATAGAAGCACAATGTTGTGCCTTCTTTATTCTTGAAGCATAATTACATTCTCCAGTGAAGGCACAAGAGGTAGTGGCAATGTAACCGATCTTCTGGGCAGTCGGCAAGTGTGGCATGTGTGCAAATCAGAAAATACAAGATTATACATACATGAGCAAGTAATTTTTAAAACAAAAATATAAAATACCCTAAAATAATGTTTTTGAGATTTAAAAAATACCACTGCTTTAAGTTCCTATGAAAGAATTCTGCACATTTCAAGATACAAGTTACCTCTGTTTTTTTCTATTTAAACGATGTTTCTAGGATTTGAAACATTAACCTAACAGTGTACCGAATCTGACGAGACAAATCAATAGCTTCATTTACTATTACTATGTAGCATTCCGAACACTCTTAGGTGCTTGCCAAAATTATGTCTTAATCTCTGTCAAAAGATTAAGACATAATTTGCACAGAGGACTGTGCAGTTACCACTTACTTAGGTGATTAATTAGTAATTTTGGCAACAAAGGTCCACATTGGACACAGGACAGAATCTTCCCTGTAGATTCTTAGACTAATTACCTAAAAGGTAAAAGACCAAACAATTACAAACTTGAAAAAAATACTGAGTCTAAAAAAGCAGCACAGTTAATTCAATTACTTTTACTCCGCTTTCTGTAATTGCTGTAAAGCAAAGCTTAGTATAGTTTTTATTTTAAACCCACATCTTGCTTCTTGATTTGAGTTAGTTCTGAAATTAATTAAACCACACATAAAGCTCTGTATACTAGACTAGTTTGTTCTAAGGGCCTGTCATAAGTTTGATCAGTTATGCCAGCAGTTTCAGGGACATTAAGAAATAGTGGTCTCATGGTCTTCCTGGTCTTATATTGCTAAGAAAAAGGGGAGCAAAGCAAATAAATTTGAGCACACAGCACGTGATTACCCATTCTCCATGTCAATTCATTCCCTCACTCTGTTTCAAATTGCTCCAACTTGCTGTTTTCAAGACAAAATTTAAGCATGCTTATAAATGCTCACTCCAGGGACCATTTCCCAACAAAATGGCAAATGTTCAGATCCCAGCAGCTGAGCTCCCGAGAGGCTCACTTGTCTCTCCAGACACACCACAGGGCAGGCAATGTACAGCCACGTGTACACTTCATCTCATGCTATAAAAGCCCATCACTTCAGTGGACCACAGCACAGCCCTTGCACTACTTAGATACTTTGAACCATCAAGAACACACATAATGACAACCATCAATTTGTCCCAAAAACATAATGTCGGAATACATTACGAATCTGAAAGATGATGAAAATTGCTTATTCCTCAGCTGTTAAAGCTTCTGAAAAGGGGTCTGAACATCAGCATTATGCCAAAGTTTAATCAGGGCTTAAGATTCATGAGTATTTCTGACTACACATCCTTTGATATCTCTGGGTACTAGATTGTATTTTTCTGAAAAATTAGCTGTATGTTTCAGAAAAACACTGCTCAGCCTAATTAACATTTAGAAAAGGCTTTAAGGTCCTTGGACGAAAAGCAAGATCTCATGTGATTTATGATATTACACCACGTCTTAATTGGCAATACTTCAATGACTTGATTTTAGAGAATAACTTAACCTACCCAGTAAATTACTAATTCACCTAATTACAAGGAAGAATCATTCACTCTCCCACTAATGGAAGACAGATTTTCAAATGACACACTCCTGTAGGTGAGACCATTTAGTTTACCTGGAAACTATCTCCACAAGTGCAGTACTTCAAAGCAGAGCATAAAACACTGGTTGTTGCTCCATTTTTTCTCTCCAGAAAGGTATTCTGCAATTAAATGCAGAGGCCAGAAGCTAAAATGCTTAATCCTTTTACAATTTACTAATCTGCTTTATTAAGAACAATGAAGATATCACTAAACTTTTTTCTTAAGCATATCAAATAGGAAAAAGCTAGTGCTTGACAAATAAAACCTGAGTTCAATACAACTACATTTGCAACTACAAGAAGGAAAATGAAACCCCTTTAAACCATGCCTTAAGGCAATAGTCTCAGAAACATTTACTTAATCAGCACTCTTAAACAAACTTACTTAACTGTATTTCTCCATTACCGTCTACTGCGAGAATCCTTAACTCAACAATATTGTAAATCCCTGAAAAGAAAGAACCAAGTTGAAAGGCAAATCGACCAGCGCATAAGTGACAAAGGGACTAACATTTAAAGAAGACTAACTACAAAATCAGGAAAGCTAGTTAAAATCTCTAACACCTTAAAGCAACAAGGCATCCTTACTGCTGCAGGAATGAGAGAATTTAAATAAATAAGAACAGCCAAAACACAAATAACAAAAACCCAAAGAAAAACAACAACTAAGAAACCACAATCAGACAAAACCAAACAAACCAGAAAGCCGTCAAGCCAAGGACTTCACAAAATGAGACTGTAGCTAGTTGAAACTGAGAAGGCACAAGACACGGTCATGAAGCTCAGCATCAAAGGATCGTCACCACCGCCCCCCCAATATTAGCAACACTGACACCGCGTTCCCTTTGTGCACAGAGGGGCAGGATGCAGGGGCAGGCTCCGAGCGCCCCTGCCCTCAGGTGCACTGGCAGGGTGATGGCCCAGGCTCTCCGTGATTAAGTCCCGTTAGGGAGGAAGGCGCGCACGGAGGGCTGCGGGCGCTCCCGCAACTGCCGCACCTGCACTGGGGCAGCCCAGGAATCAACGCAACTCTCGGCAGCTGCGGGAGGAAGGACCCGGGAGAAAGCAATGCGTGTATCAGAGAGAAATGGCAGTTCCAAGTATAAGGAAAGCCCCTGTCTTGGGGATTTAAAGGGGGACAAAATGGAGCAGAGGGGACAAGGTGGGCTCTAGCCCAAACAATATCACGAGCGATAAACTAAAGCGACTGGAAATCGGAAAATCTTCCATAATGGGCAACAAGCTCTGAAATGTTACATCATTTCAAACTCAGCGTTAATAAAGGTCAAGAAGAAAATCCTTACTTTCAGGAATGTTTGCTGTAATCTGTTCCTTGAGAAAATGACAGCTATGGAATGAATCAAGTAATTGCTGTGAAAAAATCATCTGTTCTGCAAAAGGCAACTTCTCTGCCAGCTGGTATTTAAAAGGAAGTTTTACGTGAAGAAAAACAAAACATAACTTACAGAATACATTCCTCCAAATTCACCAAAAGGTAAAATGTATGTATTTTCCTGACTGTAAATAATTTCTCCTCTTAGACACACGAAGTTTATTCCTCAGTGAATACCTAATCAGAATGGTATACAGGGTGAGACACAGAAAGGGCCAGATTCTTCTGAGATGGACCTTCATTGGGATTTGAAAGATACACAATTTTAAGACCATTTGTCGTTTCATATTTTAATATTCATTTTTTAAATTTAGTTGGATGTAGCCCTGATCAACCTGAACTAATCAGTGGCTTTGTGTGAAATTTGCACACATTAAAATAAACTCACTTTATTTTTATCCTCTAAATATGCAAATAGAATGAACTCTATATATAGCTATAAAGCACAAATTATACACCTACAAAGCACAAATTAAAAATTTGTTCATGCCAATATTTACTTTACAGTTCTACTAACTGCAGAAATGTATTCCACAAGCTGTTAGTTAGTGGTTCTGAAACAAAGATAACTTCAAGCTTGACCTGAGAAACACAATGCAGAGAGGGACGTGTAATCTCTATTTGAACCACACACTGCACATCAAACTAATGTACTGAGATAAATTGTGATCCTGCAAATATTTAGTTACAAGAACATCCAATGGAACTGGCCAAGGATGTCAACAGAAGTTCTATTTATTGACTTAAGCTAAGTGCCCACAAGACAAAAATCTGCTTATCTTCACTGATAACACGTTTAGAAAGTCAGAGGAACTGGACCACGCCTACCACTTCAATTTAAAAGCACTTGCCAGGCCCACCTTAGCTACTCAGATAATTTGACTACAGCTGCAGAGCAAACGGGAGAATAATTGCAAGCACAAGTTTAGCAAACATACAAGTACAAACTTCATTTAAAGTGGTTAGGAACAGAAATTTTCAGAACATTTTATCTTACCAGGCCCTTATTCACAGCAAAAATTTCTGTTTTGTCAGCTGAACTGGATCAAAAAGTGTTTGACAAACAAGAGTCTTCACTGTAAAAATTATGTGGCTTACTGAAAGCACTCATGTAATTAAAAGAATTAGACTTGTTTCTCATACCTACAGAATAACAAATTTAAGTTAAAGCACGTGCTTCCAGTTTTTATATAAGATGCTTCAATAATTAAATATTTCAGCTGCTTTCTGTAATTTTTCTTTGGACTTGTATGACTAATTCAGCCTGGTTAACACTTCACACACTGCCTTATTCAGATTTCCTCTCAGTCCACATATGGAAACACCACTGATTAAAATCAGACACCTAAACAGAAGCTCAGATCAGGGTTTAGTCAGCATGCTTTCAAAATATCTCAATTCTGAGATGAACTCTTTACAAAGCATTTAATTTCATCCAAAACCAAACTAATTTAAATTCCAGTTGAACCACTCCCTGTGTGTTATCTTGTTCCCTATTCTGCCAAACCAGGTCACCTCAATGGTAGCATTCAGTCTTTCTCTTGGCTTATCCTCAAAAAAACTCTGCTTGTGCTAAATGGCAAGTAGGTATATTATCAAATATGATAAAGATCATCTGAGAACTCTATCTCACAAATCACACCAAGGGATTTTCACTATGTGTTTTATTGCTCATATGTTCTAAAAGTGAAAAAACTCTTAAAATGAAACACTTGTGGTAAATTAGATATAAAAAAAGGCAACTGTTCATACATACTTGGTAAGAAGTATGCTTTAATTCAGCTGGGTAGATAAACATAAACATGTTTGTCCACAAACGCTACTTCAGAAAAATCTTCCCTATCAGAAAATATTCTACGTATGATGTCACTGTGATTTCACTATATTGACCTAGTACTTCATATTCCAACAAACTATTAAATTTCCAAATCATGCAAGCTAAAATAACACTTGATTACATACTACTTCTCCTCTCATCTAAAGACATTAAGTGACAACCAGTTTATTATGACTGCCAGTAACTTTTAAGATGCCTTGTCTTCCCAACATCCTCTACAGAGCCCCTCAGCAGATAAATGCACAGAGTGTGAGCACTTGGCACCAGTAACAGGTAAGGGGGAGGTGGGATAGCAATCTCTTCCTTCATGCCAAATCTATCCTTAGTTGTGCTAGCAAGGTAAAGCTAACAAACCTATCTTAATCTTAGTAATTTTCTACTGTGTCTACAATAAAGCATTAAGAAGAGACTTCATAGAAGAACCTTCAATTGTATCTTGAGAGCATTGTTTTAGCAACAGATTTGACTAATTAATGCTGTTTACACACCAAGTTTGCTGCAGTTCTTTGTTTTAAGAGTTTTTGTGTTGATTTACCTTTGAAAAATTAGCATAAGGTGCTCTTAAATTGAAGAAAGAATGTCTCTTTCTTTTAAAGGCAATGTCTCATTTAAACTGATCTCTAAACTTACGTAATTTAATTACTACTTTGCTTTTGTACACAGGGCTTTGGTGTTACAGCAGCCCCTTGAAATTGTGTAGGCTTCAAGGATACTGAGAGAAGAATGCTTGATGGACCAGGAACCCAAAATGAGCTGCAGCTTAGGTACACAAGGCTTTGTTTGATTACTCCCTCCTAACCAGCTTGCCCTATGCTAACAGCTCTTAGGACAGTTATATTTGCATGACAAGGAAGAAGAGATTTTTAACCATTCTGTGTATAGAATGAGAAGAAGTGGATACCCATTATGCCACTACAATGAACTAAAACATTATAACTTAGGCAAGCCAAGGCTGGGTAGACTAATATTTTTCTCCAAACTCTATGCAGGCACCACATTAACACACACACAGAAAAAGAAAATAAGGGCATTACTCAGAAAATAATTTACATTTAGCAAAAGGGATTTCGTTTGCCACAGTCTACGCCTAAGCAAAACAAAAGGATATCTTTGTGAAAGCAAATTTCACATACAAGCAGTCTGCATAATGAACTTTTCTCCAGTAGCACTTGCCTTTTTCTGTATAATAGAAGCCTGTGTGGATGACAGTGCACACGCTCCTGTTATAATGCCTTGGGAGAAAACCATAATTCAGTGAGGCAGGGCCCCACCTCACTTCCTTCGCTGACAGGTGTTTGACGGTCCTTGTGCCCAGGGCATGCAGCTGTGGCTTCCCCTCTCCTTCTGCAACAGTTAACACTATCCTCACCAGCTGCTGGACAACCAGTATGGCTTGTAAAGAAGTCTATACGCACCTCCTTCTCACATAATTTGCCTCAGAAGATTTCAAGATTCTTAGGCATTTGAATCTCATACTGGTTTGCTTTCAGGCTGCCCTATCACCTTCTTTCCAATTCTTTTAATAGCTTCTTCAGATATTTATACTTGTGTAAAATATGAGAGATGGCTTTGTTAATCTATTGTTTTCTCTCACTATTCTATTCACTTGCTGGTATTTTCACATCCAGATCAACAAACATAAAAGCAGTATTTTTCTCTCCCTTTTTCTATTTTATACTTCCCATCCCCATGTCTAATCTCACAGATTTTGCTCTTCTGTCTTTGATTTTTCCCCCTTCACCTCACCTTCCTTGCTCGGTAATCAGTAACAACCATCTAGAACACCTAACAGCAGAGGAACACCTCCTTTCTTCATACAGGAAACAGAAACACTGATTTAAGTGTAGGACACACATAAAAAACAGTTTAGCACCCACACAAGTTAAAAATGGGCACAAATTCCAATTCTTTTTGCTATACCAGATCATGCCAATTATTGTCAAAGTATATTCCTGCCTTATATGCCTCTTCTTTTTCACTTTCCAGAAGATTTTCAGAGGCAAAACAGTTTCCTCTAGTAAACAGCTGCACTTTACTTGGGTCTATATGAAAACTGAACCTTTAAAAAAAAACCTAGGCAAAAGTATCACATTTTTCTTCTAGAGTATTAATCCATTAAATATGTAAAGTGTTTTCTGTGTGTCACAGCTGCCTCATTTGTTTTTGTTTCTAGAATGGAGCTGCATCAGAAACAGGGAAGATGTAGCCAACATGAAAATGAAGCTACCTGGGACATGGACAGCATTTACCTAAATTACACATTATGTAGATTCAAGACATCTACAAATAAGCATAAATTACATGCAGATTTCTAAATTAAAGCATGAAAGAGTCTCAAACTGACAGAGCAAACTGCTGAAAATTTTCCTGGTGTGAAATTGGTCCAACCGAACCAGCAGGGTGCCTGAGCAGCTCCCAGGAAGGACGGAGCAGTTGAGACAACCCTTAGCTCATGACCAGGGCTAGGCAGCTCAGATGCAGCCACAATTTTTGGAGAGAGACAAAATTCACTAGCCCGGATACCGGCCAGTCAACAGCTGGCCTCAGTATTCAGGCATAATTTTTAGGCATAGCCAAAGGATTTGACATCCTTTTTCCCAGGTTTTCCTACATCAAATTAAGAGAGTGCAGAGAAAACATACTACTAATACCTTCCTTGTGTGTCTGGGAAATCTCCTCCTTGCTCCCTGCAAACTATCCCTTACAGATGAGACAATCAAAAAATTTCTGCAAAAAGATTTTTTTTTTAAGTTAGTAGAGGTTTTATTACTTCTTGCGTGATTTGCACATAGGCAAACTACAGCTCTTTTGATGGAAGGAAAAATCCCAGTTCATTTTTGGCTCTTCCCTGAACTCCACACCCACCTCTGGTGTCAGCTGTGGTTGTGGGCATTCAGTGTGATCCAAGGTTTGGCACTGACCTTCTATAGTTCTTCAGTACTAGCATATTTGGATAAAGTACTTTCCATCACCTTATTATTGCTCTGACATACTCATTTAGCTTTTTACATGAGCAAATCGTCATTTAATTCACTGCCAGAGTAAAGAACTCAAGAGTTTGGACTACTATTTTATTTATTTGACCTGATCACTTGCCACAGATGGGCAAGGCACTCTACAGATAAACAGCATATCATGCCCTAAATGGACCAAGGGGCTAGGCAGTAAGATTTTCTTGCTTTAACACTTGACTTCATACACGTAGTGTTTTGTTTTCTTTTGTGACAATATTTTGTGTCTTTTGTGTAGTTAAAAGGGTTTTTTTCATTGTGCAAAGCTGGTTCTCAAGCTAAAGAAGACAGGGAGGTAGGGGTTCTGAGAAACTAGGAGGACAGTAAGTGCTTTGAGCCACTCAGGAAGTGATTTCAAGACTATTGGGTAAATATCCCACTTATGGAAGGATTAAAAGGAGAAAAAGAAAGAAACTAAGAAATGCAAACTCTGCTCTGTAACTTGCATAATGCATCTTTCTAAAGAGACAAACATATAAAAGCAGAAAACCACAGCATTTGTGAGCTTCATTTACTTCATTAAACCAATGGAAAAATCATTAACAACATTAGTTTCACAAAAAAGTACTATTTTCTTACTGAGAAGCTTATTGGTCTTTTTATTTACGTTTTTCAGCCAATGCATCTGCCCACAAGACCAACATGACTTGTAAAACAGTTCTGCTCTACATCACAGACCTGAGCATCTGAATGAGCATCAGGATATACACACAGTATTTTCAGACAGTAGTGGAAGTGGGAATTTCTGGAATAATGTATACAGCAACCGACATCTTTCATAGAAGTTTGTTTCCCATCTAGAACCAGTGCTGGAATACTGCCACAGGAACAGTAAACATCATTTGAGCTTACAGAGACAGATCTCCCAAAGCAGCTCCTAACACAGTCCCCAGAAGAAATATTCTAGCCAGAATTTCCATTTTTGTCAAGAGCAACATATTGGCATATGCACTGAGTCACCAAAGATGATCTCCCAGGCCAAACATCCATCCATCCAAATATAGAATTTGCCTGGGCAGAGTTTGCAAGAGATTGTTTTTCCAGATGGAATGCAAGATATGTTTCATCTGAGGCCCTCAGGTACTACAGAAACAAAGCCATTTTAAAGAGGTCCTATTTTTATCTCTGTAACAGCGTGGATAAGGTAGAATAAATAACTAGGATATGATTGTAGACAATGTACTTCACAGCAAAAAACAGAGCCATAGGGAAGATGGTCTTCTCCCTTTTAGCTTTCAAATCTTATCTAAGCAATCACCTTCTTCTCAATATTGCACTACACTGCACTTCTTGGACTCGAGGCAGACATAGCTGGGAAGTTATAAGTAGCAGCTGTCTGAGCACAAAGTTAGTTAGAATCACCAAGCAAAAACCCAAACAACTCCACTCATATACATTACCACCTGCCTCACAATGTATTTTAGGCACTATTACATATGTATGCCTACAACAATTTACACTGCGATCCAGTGACACCTGGTATGTTACAAACAGTGATGCTGACCACCATAAACCTTTATACTGAGTCAGAATGAAAGTATTTAGGATGATTCATTAGTTATAAGTAAAATAAAACGACAAATTCTGGTTGTATAGAAGCCAATAGTAAAATTTCTCCCAGGCTTTTAAGCAAAGATTTAAATGGACCAGAGCTTCTGCCCCACCACACCATTTGTATTGTTTCACCACGTTAGGCTGCAATACAACCCTTTATACGAGTGCCTTCCTCAAAAACGTCTTCCTGACTCACAAATAGTTCTGCAGGAGCCTGAGTCTTCAGGAATTCAAAAACCTACCACTTCCATAGTTTCTCCAAAAACAAGAGAGCAAAAGAATTTTTTTGTTTCACTCCTTCCCTGCCACCATCACGGGGAAAGGTCCCCCGTGATGATTTCCCTACCTGCTAGCAGTTCCTCATGGCCACGCAGGTAACCATCCAGCAGCCCTTAGGGATGGTGACCTCAGCAGACAGGAGCCTTTCAGGAATTACCCGTGGCAGTAATGGCAAGCACCTGCCTGCACTAATCATTTTATGGCAGGACCAGCTGCATGGAAACAAGGTCACTCCTGAATACAGAAGATGAGGCAGTAGGGCATGTAACTTATTCTTGTGACTAAGGGCTCAAGTCTTGAAAAGTTTAATTTAAATCCTCAGGCCTTGAATCTGGGAACAAGTTTCCTCTGTGATAAAGGAAAAATCAATTCTCCCCTTCTCTTTTTGGAAAAAACAACAGAGGCAGCTTCCCAGACGGACTCCATCAGGTACCTTCTTACACTCTGAAATGGACAGAAGAAAGAAGGTATACTCAGTCAGCAGTTAGAGTAGAGAGAAAGATAAAAGACTGCACTGGCTAAGAGGCTCACAGCAGTAGCCATCAGGTCTGCAAACTGTGACAGGTGCTCATGCAATGGCCCCACTTTCACTCCTGTTTCTTCCAGGAGCTGCCCCAGGTACATCGGGAACAGCTACCTGAGAAAGAAATAACCACCTGCCTTCAACTCTCACAGTTGGTAGGAAACATTAAAAGCTGATTTAAGAAGATTTGGGAGTAAGGAATGAAAGATAAATCAGTGCAATATTTCTCCTCCCTGGTTTTGTGTGCCGCAATCACATCACTGTGCCTGAAAACACCATGAATAGCTGGTTTGCTAACATGTGTCAGCAAATTTAATTTTGTTAAGCTTAAAAGATGTTTCAGGCTCCCTAGACTTCCTTTCCAGTACAGGCAGCTGAATATTACATTCTAACCATTTCAGTGGTCAAAGGAAAACACTTCTGTTCATGGTTATTTCTGAAAGTGAAAGGAAGATAAAATTTAAACAAAAAAAATCTGTCACATAAAGTTCTGCTGTAAATATCTCTAGTTTACACAATAGTTCTAAGAGAGCAAAGAGTACTAGTGGAATATATGAAATAGTTGTCTGAAGGAAAACCAAAAGATTGTGTAGATGGCATGCTTCAGTAAATGGATAATATATAGATTTTTATTAAATCACTTTTTTTGTTCAGTAATCTCTTTCACTATTAAAGTTATTAAAAAGCTTTTACATGATAAGTTGTCAGCAGTCTATATGAAAAAAAACCCCTTGCTAACTCAATAGGAGGCTGTCATAAATGTCACTGCCAGGCTGACATGGGACTATTACTTTTTTTTCCGCCTACCATTAATTAAATTTTCAGTATGACAAAATGTACATTACGAGAGCAGCTGAAAAAAAATACAGGGAAAGCACTGAATGAATCAATTCATTATGCATGTATTCACGACTAAGTTCTTTTTTCTTCTGTTACTTTCCCCTCTAAACGTTCTGATTAAGCTTTACATTGTCAGACAAGCTGTCTCCTGCAAGTAATGAATATGGGAGTTTGGCTATAATGATATGCCTCTTGGTACACAAGCACTACACAACTACAATTACATTTTCACTAGCTAGAAGATCAAGGAAACCTTGATTGTGTTTTCTGTAAAAAATTCATGGATAAGAGGTAAAAAAACCTGTGAAATTATAAGCACATTTGAAAGTGAAATACGTAAGTAAGCAGATAGTCATCTATATGTGCGCTTATTTTTACTATATAATGTGGAGTGCTGGTTAGCAGCTTCATCACTTGAAAGCAAATGATTATTCAATATCAATAACCCCTATTATGAGTTATGAATTTTTTTTTTAAGTTAAAAGTGCTTTAATAAGAGAACAAGTATAAATTACAGGGAAAAAACTTAACAAAAGCTTTTTAATAAATCTAATTTCACATGTGTTCATATGCTTTGTTCTGTAACTCAGAGGACTTCAACTTGAAAAGTTCATTAGATAAAAAAACTATTTTCTTTAGCCCTTGTAACATTTAATTTCATAGACCTGTTGGTTTCAGGTTTAAGTAATGTATACAGCTCTAGGTTAAATCTTTGGGCACCTGTGAGGGAGGAAGAATAAAGGAATACTCAAAGCCTCAGGGAATTGCCATATTCTTCCTTTTAGCAATGAGATAAAATACTGGAAGGTTCTGACAGAGATGCAGAATAGCACCTGCATCCAACCCCACACCCTCAGAAAAATCAGTAATGTTTTCGCTTATTTGCAATTGTTGCTGCTGAATTGGGGCCTGAAGAAGAAACTGCAGAATAAAAGAGCAGATGGAAACCCCAGAAGAGCAGATGAAGAACTGCCAAGCGTGACTGAGGTGAAACAGAGCCAAATATTTTTATCAACTCCTAAAAGAAGACATTTTTGGTAGTGAGATCAGAAGCTGAGCAATCACACCAAATTATGCTCTAACCTGAGATGAAAGTTTTAATTTTGTTCTTCCAGCCAGCATAAACAATAAAATAAAAGAAAAACATAATAGGAACTTTTCTAAATATATTGGAAAAAAACCAACTTATAACTTACAAGCTCTTGAAGGGAAGTCCACTGGAAGACAAAACAATTTTGTTTCACAAAGGTAAATGTGGTTTTTAAGAAGAAAGTTATTTATCTGTTATTGCTTTGTGGAGTTGTTTGTTGTGCTGATGGAAGGCAAAGGTCAGACCTACACTAAAGAAACTTTAGCTGATTATTCAGAAGTCAGGGTTCAAGTTTTTATTGCAGCTCTTTCTATTAACAAAACTACATTTTGGGTGAACTGAAAGGTGATGCCTGGTTCCAGACTACTGGTGCACAACAGCCTGACTCCATGAGGTGCACTCCTGGGAATGATGTCTGTGACAGTCTGAGAGGGCAATAAAAGTTTTCAGTAACTGTTCAGGAATGAACATGTCTGATCAGAAAAGAAACAAAAAAATTAATCTGTCCAAATTTTCATTCACCAAAAACAAAACTAAAATATTCTGTTCTAGCAATTTCCCCCTAAAAGATAAGGGAACAGAAATCCTGGGATTCATTAAAGACCTCTGTTACGTATTTTAACAGACAAACCCAAAAAGGCTCGGTACACAGACAAGAGGCTTTTATTAATTTGAAAAAATATATAAAATATTTTTTTAAAAGTCAACAACAAAACTGCATATTGTCGAGAGTGGAAGACAAAATATGCATCTTTGAAAGTGAGGAACTGTAACACTCTCGTTTGAACATAAAACTATCTGGAAAAGTGATTAAACAATCGAGAGGAACACATATGCTTTAGAATATGCCATTTTTACCACAACCTGTCCCTGACATGTAGAAAGAGTAACCAGCTGTGTGTGGAACCAGTTAACTGGGCTATAATGAATTCTAACTTCTCTAGGAATTACCCTACAACTGCACAGCAAATCCATCATTTCATTTCCCCCCTTCCAACCAGCTTCTCACTCTCCTACAGATGGTCCCAGCATGTTACTCAGTCCACAACACTTTTTCTGTGCCCAAGTTTTAAGAGGCTGAGCAACAGGAATTGCTTCCCACCGTGCCAAACCTTCAGAGTCCCCACCAAGCCTCAGATTTATGGTGATTCTTCTTGCTTCATCTTAACCTCTGTACATCAGGGAATCAGAGTCCCCAGAGAGCGAGTATTTTCACTGGGCACCGGCAACAGGCAGCACAGGCATGTTGCTTACTGCCAACGAAAGCCAAGACCTACGCAGCTAGATCTGAGAGCAAGACCCTAAATGACAGATATGACACAGAAACAACCACCTGTTTCACTGTTTTATGTTGCTTGATGTAATGCAACGGGAAGTAGTTTTAGCAGAATCAGAGAATTAAGCTGACTTGGAAGGAACTCATAAGGGTCATCAAATCCAACTCCTGGCCCTGCACAGGAACATCCTAAGAATCACATCACGTGTCTGAGAGCATTGTCCAAACACTCCTTGAACTCTGTCAGGATTGGTGCTGTGACCACTTCCCTGGGGAGGCTGTTCCAGTGTCCAACCACCCTCTGGGTGAGGAACCTTTTCTAACATCCAACCTAAACCTCCCCTGACACAACTTTCCAGGCCATTCCCTCAGGTCCTGTCACTGGTCACCACAGAGAAGAGATCAGTGCCTGCTCCTTCTCTTCCCTTCACGAGGAGGTTGCAGACTGCAGTGAGGCCTCCCCTCAGTCTCCTCTTCTCCAGGCTGAACAGACCAAGTGACCTCAGCTGCTCCTCACACGGCTTCCCCTCAAGGCCCTTCACCATCTTTGTTGCCCTCCTTTGGACACTCTCTAATAGCTTCGTGTCTTTTTTTATATTGTGGTGACCAAAACTGCACACAATATTAAAAGGTCCAGCTGGTGAGGATGATTTTTGCACAGCCTAAAATGAATATTCAACACTTCAGTGCACGCAAGGGTTTGCTGAATGTGACCTTAATAACATGGTTGTCTACCACTTTAACATAAAAGCCAAAAATGTATGTAGTGAGTGTAATACTGTATATACAGTTAAAAGAGGTTGTCCTTTATAATGTGTGCATAAGCATGAGCAGTGTGCTTTGGAAAAATCAAACCAAAAATTAATACACATCAAGCACCTACAAAATCTGAACTGGTGATTACAGTTTTGGGCAGATAATTGGGCACTACTGATAAATGAAAATATGGTTTGGAAGGCAGATGTATATTGCACTTCAGTGGAGAATTTGCATTCATTCTCCCACGAAACAGTTGTCAGCTGAACAGTAACCTTTTTTATTTTTCTTTTTATTACTACATGAACATGTTCTATGTTTGGATGAGATACGGCTGACAGCTAATTTTTCCCTTGTAGTCAACTCAACCTTATCCAACCTATTAACGTAAGAGAGTTCCAAGACAGATTTGCCAGTGGATGTTAAGTTAATGCCCACTGACTTAACTGAGGACAAAACTCAGCCCTTAAGCAACAGAAGAAATGTTAGGTGGCACAGCTACTCAGTACAGAGATTTTATTTTCACTTCATGAAATATAGACTTGAAAAATATATTCAGGTGACCAAGTAATTTATGTCCTTGTTACCTTTATCAACATTTTCACTAATACTTGTAGCTTGCTTCAGAATGGCTTGTATTGTTACAAAATGAGCTCCTATACCACAAACATTTCTGCAAGTATAGTAACTGGATTGAAACAAAGATATACTTTGTTTCCAGGGAAAATCTGCATTCTATATACAATAGTAAGCTTTTAAAGCAAGTCATCTTCAAATACAAAGTGTCCCCTAGGCAGATTTTACCACTCTGAATTTAATATTAGCCTGTTCTATAAACCAGGGAAGTGGCTGGCAAACACTTCGGTAAGATTTTATCTAGAACACATAGTGACAGCAAATTCCCACTCTTTCATTTACGTTACCAAATTACATAAAACTTTCACAATTAAAACCCAAGTTCATGCACTTCTTCAAGTTACAGTTTATCTATCAAACTGTTTCTGTGTCAACATATACTACAGCTACATGTTCCAGCACCCTTAGTTTAATTGACCTTATGGAGCTGACTGAGTTAAGTCTTGCTTTGTAACCACATTATGTTCATTTCAACAGCATAAATGAAGCAGACATTTTATGACCAAAACTTGCAAATATTTTAGTGCAATAAGTATCTTAAGTCTAAGTTGATGATCTAAAAAAATTCAGCCTGCCACAGCTACCCAGATAAGTAAGAATTAAAACACAATGTCATTTACATAAGCAACAACTGGAAGAACAATTTTAGAGGTACCCAGTTTCTTACTACTCTGCTAGCTTTCCTGTTGAACAGAAACTTGACAGCTCCAGTCAGGGCAAACTTTAACAATGTCCTTCAGGCAGTCCTCTTCGGGAATATTTTCTCTCAGTTTTTATCTACAAGCCTGTCATGCACTTACAAGCTTTGCTCACAGACACGTCACTGGGTGCATCAATACTACATTTTATTCCTAGCTATATTCAAACCACATCAATTCATAGGCCAGTCTACATAAAGAAGCGCTACTCCCTCTCTCAAACTTGCAGTACCATGTGTCTACTAAAGGCCTACTTCCTCCTACATGAGTGTCAGAAAACCGACAGGAAGATACTCTGTGCAAGCTTTATTTCAGAGAATTCTCTGGAAAAAAAAAAAATAGATGAAACACAACACAGCAAACCAAAGACAAACTCAGGAAAGCAAAACCCTTTGGGGTAAACTATAGATGTGACACAATACCCTTAAACAAATATGACAAAGTGAATACAGATGTTAAGCAGCTAAATAATATGATGATGTGAAATACTGGTAAAACATAATAGGCCAGAGTAGTTGAAAGCTAAACATTCAATACTGGACCCAAATCCCTGCTTCAAAGGTCAGGATGAAAATAACGTAAATAGCTGAGACAAGTTTTGTCCTGTTAGAAGGACAATGGCAGAGTTTGCTAGCTTGTGTTTTTCTTCCACAAAGAACATCTACATTTAACTACAGGAATTCATTTAGACTACAAAGGTGAGAATAGCTCCCCTTGCATAAAAGTAAAAATAAAATGAATTAAGAGAAATGCAGAATCAAAAGAACTTGAAAACATGTATTTACACTGCCTTCTGCACCTTCAGTATACTCTCTCCTTAGAGTTAAAAAAATCCTCATATTAAGGAGGTGCTCATTTTTTCTCATTTATTATGTGGAATTATATGACACCTTTTTAAAATAACCAGAAATTCTTAACTATGGACACTGAAATACAGCCACATTAACAATACAAATCAACATTTCTCCACTATGTTAGTTAAAATCTTACATTTTGTGCCATATTTGCAAAGGATGAGGAATTGTTGCTGGCATCTTACTAGTGACCCTCTGAAAACTGTGGACAGGCACAGATATCTCTCCTTCTGCATCAGGAGAAAACAGGAAAAGACCTCTGGAAGAGAACTCTTAGGTGCAACAGAAGGGACAAGGTTTTATTGCTGCACAGAGAGGGGAAGCGATGGTGTATTGGGTCTGACTGAGATAGAGTTCACCTTTCCCTTAGCAGTCCTCACAGTGCTGTGCTTTGCACTGGTAGCTGGAAGGGTGTTGAGAACATGCCAGTGTTTTGGCTGCTGCTGAGCAGTGCTGCCCCTCCAACATTCCTTCCCCCATCAAGAGGGATGGGAGTGGGCAAGATCCTGGGAGCGGCCACAACCAGGCCAGCTGACCCAAATCAACCAAAGGGATATTCCATACCATGTGATGTCAACTCAGATATAAAAGCTCACGGAGAGAGGAGGAAAGGGGGGCATTCGTTACTCTGCAATGTTTGCCTTCTGGAGAAACCACTCCATGTGCTGAGGCCCTGCTTCCTGGGAAGTGTCCCAGCATCGCTCACTGATGGGCAGTAGAGGTTAGCTTCTCTTTTTGCTTGGGCGCGTGCAAACCCTCACTTTGTTTCCTTTTTTTGCTTGAGTAAACTGCTTTTATCTCAACCTACAAGCTGTTTTCCATCTTATTCTCTCCCCTACCCCACTGGGAAGGGGAGTGATAGAGCGGTGTAGTGGGCACCCGGCACCCAGCCAAGGCCAGACCACTACAGATGGAAATAAATGAGATCTCTCAACCTTCAGCTTTCAAAATCAAGACCTTAGTATCAAAAAACTGCCTTAAAAATGGCAGTCTCTGCTTTCCTCTTGTAGCCAACCGTCAGAATGGGCCATACACTATGCCTCCACTAGTGCCAAGTCTCAAAATGCACAGGTGTCAACATTGGGAGTGCCCATGTCAGCCAAGGGCAGTTCATGTTAGAAAGCTCCTATACAAAGGAGTCTGAACACAGACTAGAGGACAAGCTGACAAGATGAGCATTATCCAGCAGTTCTGCTTCCTTGAAAAAAAATACAGTGACCTTGACATCAAGCCTTTATGGCACAATTGCATCCCACAGATGAAAAAAAGCTGACAGCTCTTTCAGTGCGAGAAGCGTTGTTTCACATCACCCTCTCTGCTGGTACACCATGAAAGTCACGCAACCTAAGTTTACATTAAAATTCACAAAAGCCTGAACAAGGAATACACAGTAAAAACTATGAGAAAAAACTACCAGTAGAAAAAACCAAAACAAAACAAAGCAAACCAAACAAACAAGAACCTGATCAATACTTTCCTGTGGAAATATACCAGTGGTATTAAGTATTTTCTGTACTTTTTTCCAAGTTTTCTCCCAAATTTCCAGTTGGACAGCTGTTTGCCACCTTTGAAAGATGACACATACAGAATGCTAACTATAGTAAGCATTCCCCATCTCTAGAGAATTAAGACTATTTTTTTCTTGGATGCAAAACAAGACAAAAATTATTAAACACTGTCCCGTATCTCTTCTCTTATAGAGAAAGGCTATTGGGAAATAGTGTACATTTCGCCAAGTTTCCTTTGAGTCAGCTGCAAGGTTCTTACTTGCCAAATGTAGTTAAAATAGAAAGTATAGAAACTGACAGTAACAACTGAACCAGAAGTTTAGTGCTGTGCTTTTAATTAAAATCAGAGCTAAGAGACGATACTGAAAGTTTTGGGGTTTAATATGTGTTAAAGAAAATGTACTAAAGACCACAAATTAAAAAAAATTATTTTAAAAATCCTCTCTATGTATAGAAGATGACAGATCCATTCTCTAATGCACTTAATAGGATGTCTGAAACTTGTTTCATTCTATATGCAAAAATCTTTATTACCGTATTTTTATACTTTACAATAAAACTATATTTATAACTCTAGCACATCAGCACTAATTGACGTGCTAAAACTATGGTGAAAAAAACCCCCAGAAAATTAGTTCTTTAATTGAATGCATATCTAAAAGTATCTTATTTTAAGTCTGTCTTTGGTACTTTTTACAGGGCATGCTTCATTGTAGTAAAATCGTTTACCAAATATGAAAATCCTAACACACTGGCAGTTTTTTAACATCCCTTCATTTTCATGGAAGCTTACATTAATAAAATGTCAACGCACCTATTGCTCTCTATCACAACAAGAATTTTTCAAGACGTACAAAAGGACACCTGAAGCATTATGGTATTCATGGGAAGGTTGGGCTTCCTAAAATTCACTCCACTGGCCCTGACGCACAGCAGCAAGTACCCTCCAGACTCAGGGGGGAGCTGCAGGATTTATTCCCGAGCACAGCGTGGCGTGCAGCCAAAGGAGTCATTTAGCAGAGTTTTTGGCCAAGCAGGGAAGTGTTCCATTTCTTCTGCCATTCATTGAGACCCACGAGGAAACTGAGACAGGAAGTCAGGCTTCCAGATAATAGGAGTGTTCGTAATGATGTCCTTTGGCTCACAGCACAGCACAGTTCCTCTATGCTCACCCTTGCTACAACATCTTCTCTCCATATAATTTCCCACTCTAAAGAGGCAACAACAGCAAAAGATTTTTAAATCAGTTTTCCTTTGCCTCCAATTCAAAGGGCCTGATTAAACTGCATGGATTTATCTGCTTCTGTTCTGTATATTACCAGCAACTACTTATTTGTTTTAAAACAGCTGATAATGCTTGAAAGTTAGTCCACTGTAATATCACTTCAGAAAGATTCTTCCATTGCAATGTCTGCACATATATATAAAAACATCATAAAATATCAAAAAAAAATTGCACCCCAATTACCTGTTCACCTATTGTCTCCATTGTAATGGACTCTTGAAAAAAATACACCTCCAGTAAGTTTCAGTAAAGTGACTCTAAATATAATTTTTCTTCAGCTTCAAATTCTGACCTCATTAAGGTGAATGGTACCATGCCATTCATCTCATTAGAAGTAACAGGAGATCCTGAGAGGAACTGCAGTCTGATTGAAGAATTCAGCCTTATAAGTTGCAGCACATTAACATAAAGCATTTAATATTCATACATAAATGTGCCAGGGCATACAAGTCAGATTAAAAAATGAAGACACTACTTTATCATAAAGGGATAAAAAAGCCAAAAACCCCCACCTTCATTGGCTGCTGTGTGTCCCTGCCCTGAGCATAGCTCCCTGCTGTACAGTCCACACCACAGCCCACCTAACAAAATCCAGGCTCTGTAACACATCATTAATGCAAGTTCTTCTGCATTCCACTATGCGATATGCTATATTCCATGGCAGGATACAAGGCAGAGCTGTTTTAGCTATGACAGTCCAAAGAGATAAAACTTAAAGTTTGCAAGGAAGGTAACTATCTTGTCTTAGACCAATCTCACAGAAAGAAAAAGTATAACAAACTTCCTGACACACAATCTTTATAAGCCATGGCATTTTACCAGGTGTAAGAACCACTGAACAGTCCACAGAGGTCTGCAAAGGCAAAACCAAAAGACCATATTTAACTGAATGACAGGTTGGAACAATACACCACTAGAAATTTTGATACGTGTATCATAACTTAAAAGTCACTACCTCAGTAGCAGCTAAATACAGAGAGCAGTTAGATCTGCAGAAAAAAATACACTCAGAAATTTCTGCTGGAAGTCATCTATCTATGGCTGCAGAGGGCTCAGCACAGGATAATTCACCTATCATTTGCATCTCAGTTTTACCTGATTACCTGGCTTCCCCTAGCAAGTAACCCATTCTCTATGATTTCTCTAAGCATCCTATCCAACCTTAAACACAGATACCTGTGACTCCTCAGGCAACAAGCAGGAAGGAAAACTAAATCTAGAACTGATTATGAGGAGGGTAGGAAAGAAAGATGCAGTGTGTGCTTGGCTGTGCACTGCGGGGCAAGGAGTCCGTGTAGCTCCAACAGTGCAGGAGCAAGTCTAGCACATGATCCTTTCCAATGGACAGCCAGCTGTAGAAACGGTTCATTTTGATATCGGAACAGCATAAAACTAAATGAAATCACAATTGATTGGCATGTAAGAATGGGGATGTTAACATTTTTCATTAGCACTTGCAAGCGGATCCAAAATCTGATCTAGGTCTTTGCTGATTTTGATGACACATCATCTGCTTGTTGGAAGCAAAAGAAAACTTCTCCACTGATAAAACCTTGGATATTTTAGGTCAATGAAGATTACGTGAGCAGAAACAAAGGGTCAAATAATTTTTCTTATTCTATAAGATTATGTAGTTAGAATTGAGTATTACTATTTACGTTCATTTTTGTTGACTTTTTCCTTATGGCTGTTATTTAGTCTGAGCTTATTCATAGTTAGGAAAACAAACAAAACATTTAGAAAGACTTGATTATAAATGTAAGTAATTCAGGAAACCTTTGATTTCTTATACAAATGTGGACCTAGAATGCCTAGATCAGTGAATCTGCAAAAATGCATTAGATGTGATGGGATGTTATACCATACACGAATAAATCTAAGACACATTATGGAAAATCTCAAAAAACAGTCAAGAAAAAATGATTTTGTTCAAGTTGAAAAAGATTGTCATGACTTTAGCTGGCTCTACACATTTTTTATTTAAATCACCAGAGAATAGCTTGCATTTCTCTCTAACATTTTAGCTTTAGCACCCTCAAAATCTGCATCTCTCCATAAACACATTACTGATCAAGGAGGCATCTTTGCATTTGGCTCTCTTCCATAAAGCAAAAGGAAGCGTATGTTATAAATTCTCTTTACTCATGTTTCACTTCTGTAGACACATTGACTGTGATCCATCAGCACTACAATTCATATTTAATTCAGCTTCTTCCAAATTAAAAGTATTATGAATGAAAACATTCAAAAGACTTGAACTAGGTTTCTGTATTTTCACCTGTACTTCATATGAAAGGGTTTAATCCTCAAGAATGCAAATAAGAGACTGAAAAAAAAAGGAAACCCCTCTCTTACACTCTCTGCTCTTTACCACTCCTTCAATTTAGCAATCAAAGGATCAAAAAACTGTAGAAAGCAAATCTTTTCATGGCGGGCAAAGATTTGTCTCATTCCTTCCTTCCTTTACCAAGCAACTCCAGAAAGCTCTGTAATTAAATCCAAGAACTTTCTTCAAACAAGAATCCTCAGTCAAATCTAGACTCATTTATCACTTGGAGTTCTCACTCTGGACATGATTTAAGTTCAACATACTGAAGAAGCAACATCAGAAAGAAAACAGAAGATTTCAAAACACAGAAGTAACAAACTATATGGTTAAATGCAAGATTTGCATTGAGTTAGGCTATGTCATAATGTTACTTAGTTCTACGCAGCAATCAAGAGTTTTGCAATCCATCCAAACTATACACAGCTTTGGAGAAAAAAATTGCTTTCTGCTCTCTTCTTATTTTACCATTCAACTAATTCTTCAATTTATTAAATAAATTGGGTTATTAATACACCTGTTCCTCTTAGTTTTCCAAGATCTCTTTAGTTTCTAGCAGTCTCTGGGTTAGGAAATATGTTAATTTGGGGATATTGCAAATCACTGAAGAGACTTTCAGGGCTTGTCAAACTTTAACTAATGGTACATGACTTTGTTGATATTATTACAAACTCAATTGACATGAGTTTCACATGCCTGCTGTATTTTGTAACAAATGGTTTATTAGCTTTGACTTCACATTTCTTGAAATTATATAGATAAGGAATTGCATATGCAACTGCAACCATCATGTTCATCAGCATATTTAGCTATTTATCAGACTGAACAATTAGTAAAGTATTCAGCTATGACAAGAAGAAACCTATCTCTAAAGGCTGAGAATTGTTGTAGTAATCAAAATCCAGTCTTATCCTGCAGCTTCTTATAAGGGGAAAAAAAGAAAAAATCAGATGCTCTTCAAGCTGCTGGATTTTTATCACACCCCAGTCCAGCAAGAAAGAACCTGTAATCACAAGGTCACTGAATGTAAGATTTCATGATACTCTTGTGTTAGTGATGACAACTGCAGAAACTGGGGCAAAAATCCAACTGCCTTCATTGATGTGCCTGCAAAGCATGTGAGCACATGAATACAAGTAAGCCATAGTCCAAGTACACAGAAGTAAATTAGTCAGCTCTGCTTATTACTTATTCACCTATAAATATTATCTCTAAAGTAACTGGAAACATTCCCACTGAGTCCAATGGCCTCTAGATCAGATTTGCACACAAATTAACTTGGCACTGGTGAGTGGGTGAAAAACAAAAAGAAAAAAGGCACCCACACAATCTGTACACACTACTTTAAAGAGATACTCTATAGGCATCTATGCTTCAATGGTAGCTCCTCAGGTAATCAGGTGAGCACGTGCGTATACGTGTTTTATAGATAAACGTGTACGAGTGCTCCACTGACCCATAATGACAATCTATAAACATAGGTAAATGCAGTTTTATTCTTGTATGCTTGCATACATTCATTTTCATCAAATATAGCTGGTCAGTGTGTTTACAGTCATATTGAATTTGAAATTCATTCACTTCCCAAAATAGCTAAATTGCATTTATCTTTTAGGCATGCTACAAGACATGAGTTTTTGAAATAACACTTAGGGAGGGTTGAGGAACAAAGGAACTGCAACACTGGATCATATCCAAGGTCCTGTCTTTGACAGCAGTCACCACCAGCTGCTTCACAGAAAGAAACAAGAACTAGCAGTAGGTAGACAAGGCTAATCTTGACACACGTTGGGGTTTATCCTTGTTTCAAGCTACTAGATACTGGCTTGAACCCTGACATATATACCCATTTGAAAATCACTATCATTATTATTACTAAATATCACACCTCCAGATACCCCTGCTATCTATGCAAATGTCATATCATATATCCAAGTATTGACTCAGTGGAATCCTTTAGCAGATTTCAATCTAAAAAAAAGTTTTATAAAATCCCCACGTATCTCCTTGTCTCTGTTCTGAATTTTCCATTTCAGAATTTGACTAATAGAAGTAGAAAAAAATATCTTCTATTTTAACTAATTGTGTAATTTATTAAATTGCTCACATTTATCATGTTCCTTCTCTTTCATTTTCTCTTTACTAACTTGAACATCTTTTTACCCTGTTTTCATTAAACAGTTTTTCCAATAATGTAACCTTGGAGGAATAAAACACTTACCCATATGAACCTGGTCCCTTAGCGATTTACAGGCTCAACTATAACTTTTCTGTCTGAGGGTTTACTGTGGGTTTTTGCTTAATTTCCTTTCCAGGCATGAAAGATTAATCTGTATAAGTTATCAGAACATAATGCACATTATGGCACATCAGTAATAGAATAAGGATTCCACAATCCAGTCCTGAATCAATGGTCTTGTAGAGCTCCATAGCGAGAGAAAGACTGAGTGGTTTATATTATGACAAAAGGATGGGCTGATGGACAGGCCAAAGATCCTGCTACTAAAATGAAGACCATAAGAAGATGGGTAACATGCCTTCAACATGGTGCTGGCAATTTTTCACAGAAACACACTATTCTCTTCATTAGAAAAGGGCTAAGCCAATTCCCTGAACACATACATTTTGTCTGAATACATAATTTATCAATATGCCTATATATTTATATAAAGGATAAAGAAGAGAATCGTAAGTACAGAAACAGTTGTGAAGTAGTGTAGCATAACCCACCCGCAAATAAAGCTAAAGTAAGGGCACGATTGTAAGAGTAATGTTGAGTAAGGGGAAAAAAGCAAGTAAAAGTGAAAATGAAGATGTATGCAAATTTGTTATAAATATAAGGACAGTTTAGCAGATGGAGAAATTGGGCAGTTCATCGTCATGTTCTCACACCCGCAGAGTTGTTCTAAAACTACTCCTCATGGAAGCAAATATAATTCACTATGCAAGTAAACTGTTTAAATAAATCTTGATATTATATAAGAACCATTTCAAATTATTTTCTTTGCTTATCTGAATACATCATCTGGAAACATAGGAAGCTCTGCCTAAAAAACTATTAAACTATTTTGACAAGCATTGTGCCCTAACCAAAAATCTTTATACTCTCTTGGGAAAGTGGAAAAGTGTTGAAGGTCTTTAGTGATACAGCACCTGTGACAGCAAGAACGTACCTAACTAGCACCTATGAAAACATCAGACAACTATGAAATTGATTCAGTTTTGTTTAATAACAATTAAACTTGTTACTAAGAACGTATTTAACTGCTGCTACCAGCTCTTTAGATACATCCCCCTCAGCTGATGTCCATGCCCACTCCCTTCTTACAACAGCTGATATTTAAACTCCACCATACAGTTTACAATATCCAAGGATCACAACGTGGCCGAAGAGGTACCGGCACCTTTCAAATGAGCAGTGTATCTCTGTCATTCAGTTTCTGCAGGAAAACAGATAAAATTCACAAGGACAGCAAGATAGATAATTTCTAAAATTTAAATGCACTGAAAATTAATTTTAAAATAAACATCCCTCCTTTGCAATTTTGTGCCCTGATTTTGCTGATTATTCCCTGATCAGATGTCTCTTACAACCATCAAAATGAATTTAAACATTCAAAATCAATTCTAGTCAATTATTGATAGACCTTTTTATCATTAAAGTATATATAGCAAAGAAACTGTTTCAATAAGCACTGCATATCCTATTAGGCATCATATTTCACACATCTCAAAAAAAAATTAGGAGTTATTTTAGAACAGTATTGATTTTTTGGCATTTTGATCTTGACAATCTCTGGTTTTCAGTATTGAAGAGAAAACCCACAAACCTACATTTTGGAGGATTATTGCTCTGTAAGAGCTATTTGATTGTGCTCAAATATTCTCAAACACTTGATACAGTCACTCAAAATTTGCACTTGCAGACCATTACTCAGGCAAAACACCCCAAAAAAGTCATCTGAGAGTATCTGTACGAGTGGGAGCTGCCTCCGTAACAGTCTGGAAGAGCAATCACTCACATGGGTCGCACACCGACACTCCACATATGTCCACAGCACAGCCTCCACCTTCACACTTGCCAGCTCAACCTGTTCTGCTGCGTTACTATTTATACAAGCTTTACACTTCAAGTACTTAGAGTACTCTTATTTCTGTTCATCAGCAAGGGCCATCTTCACATCAAACCTTGATATTTAGGTACATGAGTCCAACAGAGGAAGAAGGTTCACGTCTGTGTTCTGTATAAACACTCGTAGCTAGGTATTTCAGGGTTGGACGCGCAGTGTTTAACAGATCACTGCAGCCCACTGAGCATCCAGCACGAGGCCTCTGAGAACATGCTGGTCACACACAGCCCACTCATCTTCCTTCTCCTCCTCATTTCCAGCTGTGGGCATAGGTGCCCAGTTTCTTTGCTGCAGAACTATCAAAGAGGACAATCTTACAGAAAGTCTGATGATGAGCTAGAAGTTATATTTTGAGGAAATAACTGATAATTGTAAGCAAAAGAGGAACATGTCAACGGAAAAAACAGGAAGGACTAGAAGACTGGTCAGGCAGCCCAGGGAAAAGCTGAAAAGCAAGTAGAGAGTGCATTCAGTGGATAGGGAATCTAGAAGCCAGGGAACTTGCCATAGTAACAACGAAAGAAATTACAGGAAAAAAGTAGAAGATGAGCAGCAGACACAAAGAATGAATATGCATTAAAACACATTAACAGATTGGCCATTAGCTCTCACTTAGCCAAGAAAAATATCCTGACGAGACAGAACTAAAAATACCCAGAGATTTCTCTAGTCACACTTGCAGTTCTGTTACTCTGAAGGGATGTAGTAGGGAGGTGGAGAGAGGTTCTTTGTGGTTAAGAATGGGGGAAATGGACTGCATTCAGTAATGACAAACAAGTGGATTAGAAAGATCCCAAAGAGGTAGAGAAAAGTCTAAAAAACACTATGAAATGCTGATCATCCAACTGAAAGCCTTGAAAGGCCAAAACTTAGTTTTGCTCTGTAATACTACTCTTAAAATGTATCTTTCTTTCAGATCCATAACAAACACAAAAATTATACACCATATTTTTCATAAGTTAAAAGCCAGGCTATAAAAAACTATTTCAGTTTAAGGATAAACACATGTTGTCTAAACAAAGACTACAGATTTCTCCCCTTGTTCATTCACTGCTATAAAATTTAGAGTACTATAATGCATCCAGGAAGGAAAGAAAACCCCCTCTTTTCCTCTACAAGGTCCCCAGTGCTTGTGAAAACCAGAAGCTGACTCTTCCTTCTTACAGCTCTTCCATTTTACAGACCTTCTGTCACTACCATGCACCACAGACATGCCTTTCTCTCCAAAAAGAAGTGAATGAAATTATGTCATAAGCCTATCAACCCTATTGTCCAGAGGGGCAATAAGAATTACATAAGGCAGACATCCAGGTGTGGTGAATGTTTCAGAGTTTGCCTTGGGGACCTCATTCCAAGCTGAATTAGATTTGTCAATTAGACTTCTTTTGCAGTGATGTAATACTGCTCCTTGCAGGTCACTCGTTTGACATGCCGGATATATATTCAGAAACAGATCCCTATGGAAAGTGGTCTGGACATGAAATTGAGCCTTTGGTGTGGAAGGACATTCACAAAGTTAGAATACAAAACAAATTCATTTAACGGTGTTTTCCCAGAGCTTCACATTGAATTAATCTTTTCAATGAAGCCGAGGAGAAAAAGAACTTTATGTTCTCACAAATCTCTTTCAAAGGTGTTGAGATACCATATCTAAGGGGATCACAGATAAAGTAATGGTGGAGACTTCTGGGGGGAAAAAAAAGAAAAAAAAAATCCTTCAAAGCTAAATCTGTCAGTAGTCTTATTTACCCTATAAGTTTATCCACAGCAGGATGGAAACCAGTTGGGACAGACTATTCAGAAAAGCTTGTTTCTGTTTCAGCTGCCTACACTATGCATTTACTACATGAACAGTCACAGTTCTGTCAATCTGGCAAGTGATATTAGCAGAACAATCTTTATATTAGTGCAAAATGCACAATATATCTTTAAGAGTCTACTGCATGACTGAACTATACATATGAAAGATCTCAATTACCTAAATCACGCAACAGGTTCAAAACACATAATCAGAGGGTTTAAGAATTTCCCTCTTACCAGACTGCACAATCAGAATGCTTACAACTGAACACACGTCCCAGGCTTGAGAGGGCAACTAATAAAGAAAACAACCCACAATGTAGCAGTATAGAAAGCTGCTGCGACAACATCAAGAAACAATACATAGATTGCTGTTACAGATGACACTACATAACAAACTTTACATTTACCATCATTTTTCCATGTTCAGCTACTTTACAAATAAAATACACTACCAGGTTTCACACTTCAGTGATGTGGGAAATACTAATTCCCCTGCTACACACAATTCAAACTTCTTTTATCATTATTTATAAAGGTGCAAAGTAATCAAATGAGTTCCTTAGATTCTCACAAGAGAGAGAAATGGACACAATGAGGAGGATCTCTCTTAACTTTCTCTAATTCTCAAGCAGAATTTGTTCTTAGTCAACTGCATGCTAACAAATTTCAAGTTATGAATCTGTAAATTTAATTGTTTATCTTCAATTTTTTTTACATTTTTATCTAGCTTCACTGTGGAAAAAAATTAAAGCAATTCATGCATCATTTCAAAGGAAAAAATACCAATTAACTGTTTTGGGAAAGGGGGGGAAATCATCTAAACTAACTACAGTAAAAACTGTAAAAGTTTCAGTGAAGTTTTCCTTGGGAGAATTTTCTGCAGTGCAACACAGAATTTCTGGTGAAAAAAAAAAAATCCAAAAAACCCAAAAACCAAGGCCCACAAAAGGATAAAAGGGAAAAATAACAGCCTATGGAACACAACTTCAAGCCTATTCCCTAAACCTTTAACATTTTTCTTTAGGAAGTGAAATACCTCACAGAAGAAATGCTAAAAGAGACTAACTGAGGACAGCCAGCTGTCCAGAGGCTGAAATACATCTCAGGGATGTGGCTATGTATGTAGCAAACTAAAGTTTGTAGCAAACTAAAGATGTAACAAAACTAAAGTTTCTTGCCTCATCTCCCACAGTTCACAGTATTTTAACTTGAAGAATACACCAGAGTGCACTCCTTTTATATTTGCTTTGTTTGTTTTATTTCAAAGTCGTTGAGAAAACAAAAGCCTTCAAAAAACCTTGAATATCAACTAAGTACAGGCTATGAACTAGTATTACAGGATGGGAAATTATTTTCCTACCCATCTCCCTCTCTATGTTTCTCAGCAGATTTCCTAAATACATCATAAACCGTGGTAAGAACGGAAACAAAGAAAACTTCAGGAATCCACAGATAAGTGCAGGTGCATGCTGCAATCTGAAAAGTTTGATGATGCCCACTGAAAACTAACGTAACATTTTATTCTTTGGAGCAATATCTGATTATACAAATGCTGATCTATGTCCTTAGATTCTTTAGAGTATGGCATTCCCAGTTTCACATCTTCTGGCAAATTAGATCTTGAAGATGAACTAAGAATGCCTTACACTTGAACTCACAATGGTAAACAGTGAGGGCAATATCCTGCAGAGAGACACAAGGAAATATCTGAGACATCAGAAGCACAGAAACTGTGTTACATCACATCCCGCTGCTACAGTGTGCCAGGATTCTTGTTATAAGGAGGGGTAGCGTGACCCAAAATTCATACATAGGTTAAAGGTCTGCAGACAAACACACGGAAACCACACAGCTCATCAAGTTGTTCTGCACAATGTCAACAGCTTCCTCCCAATGCTCATCTTCCCAACACCATCAAAACGTTTCTCCAGGCCCTTCTCTCCCCTGAAGCTCTTACTCCAGGGTTTCCAGTGTGCTGGCTTCACTGCTAAGACTGTACTTTTGGGTTGTTGCATAAAATAGCTGCTGTTTTAAATGCAAATGGAAACATCAGTTCCAGAAAAAACTCCTAGCTCTACTGGGCACCTGATAGATACTGGCTTTTTGTAGATTTTTAACGAAGCGGGAAATATTGTAAGAAAATGCACTTTTCAGCTTCCATAGCATCCTGCACTTTGCTGCTTCAGTGAATTTTAAGTTGAAGGAAGAGTGTGATTCTAGGAACATTCACTAATATGATCCCTTCCTTAGGAAAGTATTAAAATACACATAGAGTACCTATAAAGAATCCCACAGAACACCCATAAATAACCCTTCAAAGGCTGTCACATTGTTTCTGGTAAATTTAATCAGTTCTGTCAGAAAAAGCAGGGAGAAAAGGACCTGCAAAAGAACAGAGTTTCTTATTCATAATCCATTTATTCAATAGAGTTAGGACTGTATCTATAAAGAGGTATAGAATTATAACTTCATCTAACATCTCATATACAGTGCTTTCTGTCACAAGATGAAAAATGTTTTCTCATGTAGTCTATGCAATAAAAACTAAGCAGCAATCACTACTCACTGGAGAAAAGTTGAATGCAAATAACTTCTAAAATACAGGTGAAGTATGAGCATCAGCATATTTGGGGGTTGGTCAAATTGTTCTCACATGTCTAAAATTTTCATGGTATCACTGGCATTTTTTAAGTATGTTGCTAGGTAAAACCATAAATGATTTGGGGTGTCCCTCCATTTTGCTAAGTTGCAGAAAATCATTTATATATGGTTGCTAGCTGAACATGTACCTAATGGTTACCAGCCTGAACAGTTAATTAAAAAAAAAAAAAAAATCAAGCACTTTTATAGCCTCAGCTGTGGGCCCTCAAGATGCAGTAAAAGCAGGTGTTAATTATATCTAAGATAAACGTCTTGCATACCCTGAAAGTAATCTCAGCAAGAAATATCTTATTTTATCCTGTTACCTTGCATATAGAGTGACCACAAAAATTTGAGTATAAACAACTCACACCCCTGAGTGTGAAGCCTGGCTTTGTCTTTCTTTTGGGCCTCAATGTGGAAACCATCCTAATGGCAGAGATCAGTAAATTTACTCATGGGAGTCAAAACCCACCCCAGATGATAAGACCTGGCCTAGGGAGAACACACATTTGGGCGATGCTGCTAAGCATCCTTATTCCCATCATCTTTGATCAGGTATCAGTACTTTACAGGCTAGGATTAATGGAGCCTTTAGGGAAGGTTTAGCAGGAAAAGTAAATTGGAAAATACTGTTGGAAGATCAGTTTCATTGATACACAGAACCTTCATTCTTTTATTAAAAATGATGGGTACATGGTAGAAACACAGAGAGTAGTGACATGCATTTTTATTTCTGAAGAACTACCATACACTAACAAACAAAAAAACCTTTGGGGTTTTAATGGCTAGAAAACCTCAAAGCAACAGCTTTTAAGACTAACAAGAACTACACACAGGTAACTCTTCACACACCGTCCCTGTAGCACCTAAGCACCACATACTTGTAAAAAAGCAGCAGGAGTAAGAACACCCATAAAATGTTTCAATGGGCAAAATTTTCCAAACAAATGCTTCTGTCTCCAAGCAAAACAAAGTGATGGCAGAGAATTGGCAACGCAGATCAAATTGCAGTCTCCTACTGTTTTCTTTCTCTCATGCATAACCTCAAAACATTTAGTATCATGAATTATAATTGCTAATTATTCCCACTATGAAACAAGAATCCCACAGCAAACAGAGAGCAAATACGCGTTTCTTGTTATATGAAATGATGAATATGAAAGTTCTTAAAGAATTACAGACCAAAAGAAAATAATTCAGGTTAACTATGACTTATATTTATTTGTGAGTGTTAAATGAGGAAAAAAATTGTTTGCAGATGCTTCTGTTCTTTTTGAACTTGAACATTCTTCAGTTGCAAGCAAGTTACACCCAATAATTCACACTTAGGAACAAAATATTTTTGTGATTAGAAAAACATAGTGTCTGCATATTTGGCATATACGTACAACATTCTCTTCAATAAATTAAAGTAAATCACACAGACAGTGAACACAACCTTTGGCTGAAATAGTTTTCAGAATATAAAATAACTAATTAATGCAAAGGAGGCTGCTAGAAAACTTAAACACTTGTTTAACAATAGAGGTGTTAGGAATAGACAACCACTGTTGCTGATAACATACTTGGGAGGGAAAAAAAGCATCATAGAGATACACCTGTCTACTGAAATAGTAGTGAACCCGGTTCCAGAGGTCATTTCCTGATACTGATAATTTTAATGGATGAAGAATTGTACCTGCCATTAAGGAGGCTGCAATCCTAAATCATGAAGATAAATATTCTAGGAAACCACTCAACTGCCCTGCAAAGTGAGAAGAGGCTGTAACTCAGCTCTTCCCGCGGAGTTTAGAAAGGGATCGGTCAGACACCGAGCATGCAGGAGGCATCGCAGCGGCCCCACCGCACACGCTGTAAAACACCAAACCGCAGCACACACTAGTTGGTTTATAAGAGAAGGACGCGTGGGCTTGCCCGGCCGAAACGCCAGCAGACAGTCATCATCCCCCGCGCATCCCCGCCCGCTCGGGATCCGCACTTATCACATCCATATCCTTAGGACGGCCGGCGCCGAGGGCCCGCCCACGGGAAGGGGTGCCTGGCCGGGAGGCGACAGGTTGGGATGGAAGAAGGCGAGAGGGAGGCGGGGGCGGCACCGCTGCCGCCACGGGGGCGGGCAAGGACCCGAGGGAAGCTGCCACCCTCCGGCGGAGCCGAGCCCAGCCCAGCCCGACCGCTCCGTGTTCCCGGGTGGTGCTGCGGGGCACGGTCCCGCCTTGCAACCTTTGGGTGCCGCCGAAATGCTCTCTGCAACTTCCCCGACTCCGGCGGCGTGGCGGCCCGAGGGCACCGCGACCGGCACGACGCCCCCGGGGCCGCGGAGCGGTGGTGGCCGGTCCAGCCCTGCCCGCCGCCGCGCCGCTCTCCAACCCCAGCCGGAGACGGTAGCGAAGTAAGCGGGAAGTCCCGGAAAAGCAGGTCCCAGGTACCTTCCCCAAGTGAGGGGGCTGGATGTAGGGCTCCGGCTGCGCTCGCCGCCGCTGCCCCGGGAGGGAGCAGGTGAGACCGGGACTCCCCCCTCACGCACCCCGCGTAAATAAGGCCGAGACAAAGTCACCATCTGGGGAGGGGGCGGGGAGCTGCATTAGACGTGGAAGTCACTTACCGGCTTTGCAAGGATCCTTATAATCTATCGCCTCGGCTTTATCCTCTTCAGTGAAATCGTAAGTGTAGTCGTAATCAAGGCCAGCGCAGGAAGAAGGCTTCCCGCAGACAGTCCACCCGGCCAGCCACAGTGCCATCCTCCAGCAAAGCATCTTCATCCTCTCTCGGGCGGAGAGGTGGCGAGCAGAGCGAGGGTGAACTAGACGGCCGGTTCGGCTGTCCACGCCGGCTTGGGAAGGGTAAGGGATGCAGAAACCACAGGTTTTGGTGGGGATTGGTATTTTTTCCTTCTCCACCTGGAGACTCTTCCAAGAGATGGTGCTCCCTAGGTAGCCCCAGTCAGATGGGTGCGACACAGAGTGAGGAGCATGAGCGTCGCTGCCCCCCTGCCCCTCGCCGGGGAAAAGTCGCTGGGTGTGTGGGTGGGCGCAGGGGGTGGACTCAGGCCGGGAGATCCTGTCTGTCAGGGCTTCCCCTCGCCTCTGTCAAACCCCAGCCAAACTTCCCGCGGAGGAGGAGGCGGCGGCGGC